>ML808241.1:164642-220781 GCA_009831015.1 Picea engelmannii
CACTTATCATAAAACTCACGCATTAACGCATGCACCAGAATCCTTACGTATTCAAACTCCACGAACTACCTCCACGGTCTTCAAACAAAACAAATCCGATTTTGCATGCATGCACCAAACGGATCAAGCTCACACGACCTCACTGCACCAGCTTTCTCACGCAGCAAACTCACGGATTTTTAAGACTCAAACTCCACGCTGCATGCAGTTCTCACACCTCACGCTGTAGTGGCCTGCGGGAATTTTTTCGCACCTTCTCCTCCCAGCTCTGATACCAAGATAAAATATGCGAGGCAAACAAACACGGTGAGGCTACGCTCACTTCTCGATTATTAAACGAAGACGGATTACATCCTTATATAGGAAAAGACTCTCCCGAGTCGGCTACATGCAAACCATAAGACAACTAGACAACTGACTATGAACTGAGAACTAACTCTTCTAACTGGCGCTTACAACTCGTGCTTATTACTGGAGTGAACAACTAGATAACATCTCCATTACTTCCAAGTAAATATGAGTGAGTGCGTTATCAGAGTGACTGTACAGGGCTTCCACTATCATGGAGGAGTCATCTGAAAGTTGGTATAGCTGCCATTGGATAACTATTTATTAAACCTGTTGCATGGAGTGAGACACTGGTTTGGCCATTGGAGAAAGAGAACCCTCTATGGAACATTGGATGAAGAAGGATTGTTGTTGCTTAAACATGGAGATGTTATAGCGAATTGAGTTGTAAGTGTCCATTTTTTCGGACTCACACAACCTCCAATGTGATTCCCCTGAACATATTGTCATATGGGGAGTCTTAGTGCACATATATTTTCATATTGCATTGAGCTAGGTGATTCTCCACATCTGATATGGATCATGCCTTTTGAAATCAATGTCTACCAATTTGACATCCTCTAAATCTCCAACCTCTACTTTGGAATGCCCAAAATTCAGCAAGGAAAACCTTCCAACCTGTAGAGGGAAGGCTAGCCAAACTTTCTTTTGAGATGCTTTTAGCTCTTTGCCAATGCCTCCTTTTACCGTTTGGTAAGCCACTTCTCTGCACACCAGTCTTTCGGGAAGAAACTTTGGGTGAGCATGAGGTGAAACTGAGCATCCAGAAACCCTGATATAGGAGAAATTTTCTTCAATGAACCAATCTACAACTTTTTTAAGGTTTCCCATAATTTGATCTGAAATCCGAGGAGGTGGATGACCATATAGTGCTTGATAAACGAGAATCACTACATTATGACAGATTTCATAAAAGAAATCTTTGGCCTTTCCCTCCCATAGTTTAAAATGATAAAAATGGATAAGTTCTACCCTAGTTGGGTTCCATCTCCAGTTCATCAATGGAAATGGAGTCATAAAACAGATGGCATCCATGACACACATAGGCATATAAAAAGGGGAAGGTTGACCTTTCGAATTCACGATTTCATACTCAGTAATTTCCTTGGCTAGGTTATTGGACAACATCTTAGCCCAATTGAATTATAGATTGTACTCTGCTATAATTCTGAGTTTGGTTTCGTGAGTGTCATTCTTTTCATCGCGAGAATCGTCTGAGCAATTTATAACTTCGTGCTCCAAGATTTCAAAAATCTACGTCCAGGATGATTCAAACCTTCACCGACATCATCATTATTCTTCGAAGTTTTCCTGGGTGCCATGATGTTAGAAATAGAACGCGAATACTGTTACAGGGGAGAATGCGTATGCTTTCCTTTGATAAAACTCACTACTTTGCTGAAGGTAAAAATGAAATTTAAAATAGAACATCTTTATTTACGCTCAGCTTGCATTAATTAGAGCATGCTTTTACGGATGATGAATTTGTTGGTTTTAATGAGGCAAGTACATTTGGTGATACACACTCTACATTGGAAATCATTTCCATTGATCCATAAAAAATGTTACTAAATATCGACGTTTCACGATCGAGAGTTTTGGATGGAACAAAATTGAAATATCCTGAAAGCGAATACGCAAAATATTAATTTACATTGTTAATTTCCTTTTAAGAAGTTAATTAATCATGTTTAAAAGTCAACGCTTTCGGGAACTCACGTTTCAGGATTTTTTAGATGTAATGAATGTAAAACCCTCGATTCCCGAAACATGAAATGATTAATTTCTTCGACTTAGTTTGATTTAATTGGTCGGGATTTAGTCTTTCTGCATTTTATCGTTCATCTTTCGAGTATCGGGATTTTGAAAGTTAAGACATAACGAAATATCCAAAACACAAAACTTCGAAGCAGTTTTAAGCGATTTGACTCATTAATCATTTGGCGGCTCCACAAATCTGAAAGATTTAAGATCATTCCATCATACAAAAAACTTTATCATAAATGAGATTCAAACATGCGTTGTCCTTATTTAAACAAGAATGAAATTTATTAAAGTTTATAGGTTAAGGTGTTAATGATTACATGGATAGGGTCTAATGGGTTATGGGTTAGGAATTAAAGGGTTAGGGGTGGGTTAAGGGTTACAAATCATATTTTAATAGGTTAGGGGTTAAGCTGGTAGGTTTAGGGGGTTTAGGGCCTAGGCAATTTAGAGGTTAATGGGGTTTTACGGAATATGGGTTAGGTTTTTAGGTTTAGGGAAGAATATGACATATTGATGAATGAAACAAAATACGAATTGTTTTTTTTTGTTGGTTGTGACGACATATAATCTCACAAAGTGTCTCTCTTTCTGCATGTCAAGAAAATTAACATTTTTCCTATATTTTCTCAACATATTCATAAACATCTTGATAAATTGAATAAGATTCATCATTGTTTTGTTGTCTTTGTTTCTGAGTCTCACCTAAGTTGTATTTGTTTTTTTCTTTCTTGACTTTGTTTTCCTATATTATATTTGTAAAGGTTTGTATCATTTTAATTTTTTTTATATACACTAATATTACTTGTTTTTTTGTAATCATAAAGGAGCACATACGATATGGAGGAATACGTGGATGTACAAGTACAAGAACCTCTTTAGGAACATGGAGAAAATATTGAAGATCAAGTTAATGATACTATGGAAGAAGATAATGATGCTAATAACATAGTTGAATAAGATGGAACAAATATATTGATCTAGGAAACATTTAATAATGCAGGAATGGATGATGATGATGACATGTTTGATGGTGTTTTTGATATACATGTACTTTAGAACACAAGACAACCACTTTATAAAGGCTCAAAAACAAGTCTTCTCATTGTTATTTTGTTGTTGGTGAACTTAAAGGTTATGAATGGTTTGTCAAAGACTTGTTTGACATAGCTCCTAATGTATATTGTAATATATTTTGTCACATGTAGTACAACATGATAAATGTTTTATTTTTTCCTCTATTTTTTTGTCAGTTGGTAAAATTTGGATGCAATATGTACAATTAATATTATTCACATTAACCGATATTTATCTTTTATGTTGTAGATTGTTAGGTTAGTTTTTGTTACCAATTTCAAATGTTTTACCTCACACATACCGATATTTACATGCCATTATGAAATATATTGGAATGGAGTATCAAGCTATTCATGCATGTGTTGATAATCATATTATATATTATTGATAACATGCATTGAAAGAAGAATACCCAAAATGTAAAATTAGTATATATCAAACCTAGAAAGTAGAAAAACATGTGCCTTATTCCCATAATTCTACGTTTGCGACGATTGTTTAGGTGAAAAATCATAGAATTTTTTTTGGATTACCATGCAAAGAACATAACTAAATATGGTGGTCTTCCAATGACTGCAGATGGATATTCATTTAAGAAGATAGAGGAAGTATGGCCACATTTTAAAGTCAAATCTCGTAATCTTAGGCTTTCATTGGAATCTAATGATGTGAATCCATTTCGAGAGCTCAGATCTACTTACTCGATGTGGAATTTTTTTTTTATCAATAATAATATTGGTCCATGGATGTCAATAAAGAGGGAGCATATAATTTTGGCAATGATTGTTCAAGGTATTTGTTTAGAATAATTTTTCTTAAAACGGTAACATCTCATTTGTCTTGTTTGTTTCATAATTTTTTCTTATATTTTTTTGTTTACTCATATATGTTCAATTATGTCTTATAATTATGTTTGAATTTTTATTTATTTATTCATATATGTAGTGATTATGTATTGTGTGTTCAATCAATCAGGAAAGTACCAAGTCAAAGATATGAATTTATATGACGAGCCTCTTATCCATGACTTACTAGAGTTATGGAAGGACATCACTATGTATGATATATCTAGACCATTAAATGCACAAAGGGAATTTAAATTCCATGCAATGCTTGTATGGAAAATTCATGATGCCCGAGGGATAACAAATTTATGAATGTAATTTAATTTTATGAATTTCATATCATGCATGTTTTTTAAATAATCCCTTTATTAAAGATACTTCAAATAATTGATATGAAAGTTAATCCATCTCTTGCAGGTCTTCAAACAAAGGGTAAATTTCCATGTCCCATTTGTGGTCCTAAGGTGAAATCTCATTGTTAAATAATTATAGGAAAGGAGGTGTTTGATGAGTATAGGAACTTCCTCTCTAAGAACCATAGGTATCGAAGTACTAAAAAACATATTTTAAATGGAAAATAAAATAATGGATTAAAACCATGTAGAATGACACCTCATGTATGGTAGTTGCGATATAATAGATATCGTTAAGGTATGGATAAAATAATCTATGTATCATACATTAAATGTTTATAATATTTTATATTTATATTGTTTGTTGTTCATTGTACTAATCAACAAGTATTTTTTTAATATTTTTAATTATGCTCCACCTTGAAGGTCTTCATGAAGGCACTAATAATGGGGTGCTTCCATGAGGAATGAAAAGTTATCTTGTAGAATTCAGTAGGCTACCCTACTATGCACATCTACAAATTGTTCATTTGTTTGATATAATTCACATCGAGAAGAATGTAACATAAACCTTATGGCGATTCTTAGATGGAAGGAGTGACAAAGAAAATATTGTCAATATTTGTAATGACATTAAGGAGGTGAACCATGCAATGAAAAATGTGATTCATTCAAATAGTGAAGGAGAACAAAATATAAGTGCATTTCCACGGTTATTGATAGAGAAACAAAGCAAGGATGTAAAATAGGTTATTCAATAAATTAAATTTCAAACTAAATTTTCTTCAAACATGAATAATATCCTAACAAACAAAGGTGACTTAGGTGGGGTAAAAACTCATGATTGGCATACATTGATTAAGGTAATTATTTTGGTGTATATATTTGTATATATATTGGTGAAACATATTGTTGGTGTTTTTTTTCTACCAATTTGGATTAAATAATGATTCATTTTTTTTGTTACAGTATGTTCTACCTCTATCTCTCCCAAACAGGTTATATATGATCTTGACAAATACATGAGGTATGTGGTGATTTAGATGCAAAGTGTAATTTTTTCAATTCGTTGTACAACTAATATTTAAATGCATGTGTTTTACTTGTCATGTAGTACTATATACGTTTTTGTTGAAAATTGTGATTTACTTGCATCATTTGTAGATGGTTTTAATCTAAATAAATCGATAATGAAGATTAAAGTATTGGAGGAGACAAATTCCCCATCTAATGTGTGAAATGAAAAAGCATATACCTCCAACATTTTTCAATGCACAAGAACACTAACTCATACACCAAGTTGAGGAGATTGAAAAGTGTGGACCTGTACACACAAGGTCAATGTGGATGGTTGAGAGGCACTTGAAACCATTGAAGGCTTTGGTTAGACAAAGAGAACATCCTGAGGATTCTATTGTAGATGGATATATGGTGTATCAAACCATGGTTTATATGACTCAATATATTCCTAAAATAGCTACAACTATTAATGTGGATCGCATATGGGATTTCAACTCCAATATCAACAAATTTGAAGGGGAGCACCTATTAGGGAAAGGTAGAATGAGGAAAGTGACATGTAAGTGGATAGTGGAGATTGATGATACATTTGACTTTTTAGTTTTTATCTATAAAATACTTATTTAATTTTTAGTCTTCATGCATAATCCGTTATTATGATGATATACCATGGTAACTCATTATATTTTATTTTTATTTTATTTTAATACAATTGGTCGAGAGTGGGATGCAATACAATCATACATTGAAAAAACTATTGATTGGATGAATGTATGGATTGAATGATGAATACAATCTAATAATGGTAGGCTATCATGGTATGGTGTGGATACATTGGTTAAATATGTTGAATGTAAAGGAGATACCAATCTTACATAGAGGGAAATTTATTTAGCATATGGTTTAAAAGATAAACAAGAAAGAATATTCACCCATATTTTTTAGTTTTTTTGAATATTATATTGATGTATATGGCATGATGTTTTTCTTATTTTTCATAATTTCCAAGTATAAATATTGTTATCAATTGAAAAGGCATTTTTTACTTGTCTGACATATTTCAGTTGAAACACCACAAGGCTATTTGGTGTAGTGGCCACAAATTTTGCATAAACAAGTTGGATGAAAAGATGAAAACTTTTGATAGTGGGATAACTGCAGTATTTGAGATCACTAATGTTTCATCTAGAAGTGACAGACATACAAAAGTCTATAAAAATTAATACTATGGATATTTGGATGATATAATTGAGTGTGAGTTTAAATCCTTCAAATTAGTTCTATTTGACATCAAATGGTACATGCTACAAATGAATGAACATGATCATGATAGAACTATTTTTCAGCATGCTAATTAGATAATACAAGGAATGTTGAGCCAAGATCAAAGCCTTATGTTCTTCCAAGCCAATGCAAACATGTATTTTTGTAATGTACCTCAAAATTTACATTAAAAGAAAAATTGAATTGGGGACGTTAAGTTGGTTTTGTGTCCTTGAGGATTTTTATCACTTGTCAATCCTAAGGTACATCAGGCTTATTTCCTTTCGCTCCTCTGTCTTATTTAACATAAAGTCGTCGCTTCCTATTTTGGTAATTTGTTGTACACAAACAACAGATCCATAACTAGGGACAACTCGTTTCATGGAAACCTAATATTATCTACTGTCTCATTTTCAAAGCCACTCTATGGACATCTCGTTTCATGGCAACCTAATATTATCTACTGTCTCATTTTCAAAGCCACTGTATGGACATCTCGTTTCATGGCAACCTAGTATTATCTACTGTATCATTTTCAAAGCCACTTTAACACATGTGGAAGTAACTACTTAGAGTCACTATCATACATTGAAAGGTTAGAGATGTCAGGCATTAAGATGTTCAATCTGATTTATGTATATAACATTTTAAAATCAAGAAGGAGAAGTTAACACTATTTGGAAACAAAGGTTTAAAGGGTTAAACCTCGGCCATTGAACTTGCACCTTGAAACTAAAGTGCGGAGAGGGTTAATCTTGTGGAGGTTATGGTTATGATCATATTACAAACCACTCATTAGGTAATGACAAGGGATAATAGCCCCAGGTGTTTAATGCAAGGTAGTTGGATTCAACATATAATGGTGCAATAAGAAAGCCATCAGGTTGCCTCGCCATTAATGCTCTTACCAAACGATATAGGTGGAAACCCTTGTGCCTTAAAGGCCTGTCTGTACATTTAAAGTACCTAGGATATGTCTATTTGGTACAGAGCTCGTCTAGCATGCCTTAAGGAGATGCTGACACTTACCCTATGATCACACAGTCTAAGTACGAAACCTCCTCCCATTTACTCCATTCGAAGGTTACTCCCATACCTTCACTCTCATTTAGGTTTTGGATTGGTGAATGAGGAAACACCGTCTCAGTCCATTTTAGTTTGCACCTTAGTTAAGGTTTTAGTGAAGGAGGGGGAGACGTTACAGACCATTCCTTTGTATGTCTTAAACATCATGGCCAGGAGTTCACGATTCTAGTTCCTATGCTAGATGGGTAGAGATTCTAGGTGGCACTTCTCGATAGCAGCTTTGTGTGGTAAGTTTACCTTCAGCTATTCTTTGTTTATGCATTAGAATCATTCTGCCTCATATGTAGGTCTATGAACACCTCTCTTCTTGGTTGGTCCTTGATAGTATCCTCGTCTTACTTCCAGGGTACCGTGGTAAAAAGGAGTCGGGTTCTCTTGGTAAGGGTTTGGGTCCTATCATAGTTTTCCCCCTGTTACTGCACCATTCATCCTCTCGGAACTGATTCATTCCTCATATCACAACGTCTATTATGAAAGTGTACTCGAAATATTTATTTTGGTTTAACCCTTGTTATTGGTCCTGGTTTCCTCCGTTGGATAGTCCTTTGGCACGTCAATGATCTTCTGTGTTTGAATATAGTATTCGCTAGTATCATTGATTAGAAGTGAAGTTTCCAAAGGCTGAAAGCATTTAATTTTTTCTGTTTATGTTGAATGTTTCAATGGTTTTATATTTACCATGTTTTTTTATAAGCCTTTCGTTTTTTTTTTGTTATTCCTGCAATAATTTTTGGATTAGGCACTGGTATCTATTACTAATGATGGGCCCTTTGATGTGTGAGGGTACCCATCAGGGAGGCACAAACTCCTCTTCCCTTTTCGGTCTGGGAGGTGTAGCGCGATGGCAGAAGGTACAAATCCTCTCCTTCAATTAAGTATTCAATGACCCCCTTTCTAGTTACTTTATGTTTTGTAACTTAAACACATTATTTTGTTTGGTTATGGTTTAATGTTTCTCATTATTTTGTGTAGGTGTGGGCATACCGAAGCATGGGGACGCCCTCTTCACTCCTTCAAAAGGTATTCGGTTTCCAACATAGTATCTAATTTATTCAAGATTACAAACCCCGTTGGTCCAGGCTCTATTCCGTTCCTAATGTTTGAGGATTTTTAATTCCAAGTTCTGTGATAGTTGATACGGGGTATTCCCTGAATTGTATAAAATAATTCTGGTATATATATCCACCCTCACAGCTTGCACCTAGTTGGACTTTGATAACTAGACAAACGTTTTTGTTAAGTAATGTGTAGAATATATACTATGTGTTAATTTGTTGTGGATTCAAGATTCTAAAGTACTCTCCTCTATATATTTCGAGGATGGTTTTAGTACTACAGATTCAAATTTCTTTCCTGAGCTATTCTAGCTATTTTTTTTTCCAGAATTGAATCTTATTATTGAATGTACAGTCCCTTTCTCGAAATGATTCGGCCATGCATAATGATACGCTTAAGGGTTTTGTTCTTTCCCAGAAAAAATGTGCGATGATTCCCACATTTCGTTTATACTTAATTTTGATGTAAAATTAGTTTCAGGCTTATGCATCACAAGCTATTTACCTTCTGTTTCAGTTATCATTGTTGAATAAGCCTTTAACAGTTTGCTTACTAGGGAAATAGATATCTTCATTATCAGTTTGGATTTACGCACCGTGTACTATTTACCTTCTGCTTTCTATTATCATTATTGTATAAGCCCTTATAGGTCTATTCACCAGAAAGTTAGATGGCATCATTATTCATTTTGGATTTACGTATCGTTAACTATTTACCTTCTATTTATATTACCATTATTGAATAAGCCTTTAACAGTCTGCTTATCAGTGAAATATAT
The DNA here is from genome assembly GCA_009831015.1 of Picea engelmannii. Classification (NCBI taxonomy): domain Eukaryota; kingdom Viridiplantae; phylum Streptophyta; class Pinopsida; order Pinales; family Pinaceae; genus Picea; species Picea engelmannii. The sequence goes on from ML808241.1 coordinate 174,233, forward strand.
AGCTTCATTATCAGTTTGGATTTACGCAGCGTGTACTATTTACCTTGTATTTTCTATTATCATTATTGTATAAGCCCTTATATGTCTATTCACTAGAAAGTTAGACATCAAGGTTATTATGATAGAAATTTGTGCTTTAGTTGTAGGTAAGTTTTTTATTAATAGAGTCATTCCTAACTTACGGTCATATCTATCTTGAATTATAGATGTACGTATAGCCTTCCTGTAATGGTGTCCGAGGAGTTTTTCCCTTTTCTTTGGAATAAAAATTTCCCTCTTATAAGGTTATCTATCCACTTAGTACTACGGGATTCTGATGTAGACAGTTTACTCTAGCATCATTCCTCCTCCATCGCAAAATGTCCATTACAATGTATATTTATATATAATGGTTAAAAAAAATAACTATACCGATTTATATGTATATCGACTAATACTTCAATGTTGTAGCGTATATTTGTTGAATTATGAATGGTATGCTCATTCGAGGAGGATCATTGTTTACTATAAGAATCCATAGGAAATAAAATCGGCCACAGCTATTGGCGCGCATGGCTTCTATTATTTATGCAACAATCTTATTTCATTTTGCTTGACATAATTAACTAAGAGGATAACAGTAATCTGAAATCCAGTTTTTTAAGGGGTTTGTAACTACTACATAATTCGTTTCATTGTTTGGTACATTCCAAGATCTTAGTAATTACCCAACATCTCATCTAAATAAAAGAGTCAATTTCTAGCCAATAATTATGAAGTAAAATGCTAGATCTTTCCCACAACATTCAACCAGAAAAATTCATACATAGAAGTAAATAGATTACAACACATAACATTTGACTAGAATAATGTAGAGTTACATATCTAAACCAAATTTATGGGAAGACAAAGGGAACAACCATGTTCCTCCCAACCGTAGAACAGGGCAGCCAATCTACTTGCCCAATTCACCCCCTAGCCTGACCATGAGTCCATGAGGGCGAATTGAAATCTCCTCTCCAACAATGTCCTTCGAATTCCAAAAGTATCCCCCTTGCCTCACACTCACACAATAGTGCTCATAACAACAAGAAAAAAATTATGTATTCTTCTTTCCCTAGCATACTTGGCAGCGGCCTGCCTCCTCACATATGCTTTTTTATTAGTTTGCCTAGGACTTTTTCCCTCTCTTGGGGAATTTTCACAGCTTTCTAAATCCATGATTTTCAGGGGTTTCCATTGGCCAAGTCACTGATTTTCCACTTGTAACAATCAACCCAGAGTTAATTCCAATGTGTTCCCCACTCATGGAGTCATGGTCAGCTAAATTTAACATGGCTGTTCCATTTGTCCTCCTGCAATCAATATAAAATATTCTATTTTTTTTCTTTTTCATACAAGTGTCATAGTCAAGTAGCTAGTTGGGACAAATCAGATCTCTGCCCAACAGTCAAAATCATTTATTACAATTATAAAATTCGAAATTTAGAATTGCCATAAATGGCAAAAGTTTTCCAATTTCGAATTTACTAAAAATGGAAATAAGTTTCCAGCCATTTTAGATTCTAAAATATTTCTTTATTTTTATTTTTTTTACGATGTCACATCCTTTCCCCCTTAAATAAAACATTTTCCTCAGTGTTCGTTCCTTTCCTGGAACAAGATTGGATGAGATTTCCGCAAATCTCCTTCCAACTCCCAAGTGGCCTCCTCAGGACTAAAGTGCTTCCATTGCACCTTTACTTGAGTGACGACTCTGTTCCAAAGTGTTATTTCTCTCCAGTATAGAATGCGTAGGGGTTTCACTGGGAACTCGCCTTTGGGTTCCACCTGCACCAAGTTCCAATCAATCATATGAGTAGGGTCATGAATATACTTTTTCAACAATGAAACATGAAATACATTATGAATTCTTAGATTAGCTGGGAGTGCAAGTTGGAATGCTACGGGTCCAATTCGAACTAGTATCTTGAAGGGCCCACAAAACCTGGGTGCCAACTTGGCATAGTTCCCTAACTTCAACGAGCTTTTTCGGGCTTTGACTTTTAAATAAACATGGTCTCCTGTTTGAAATTTCAGGTGCCTTCTTTTTTGATCTGCATAGCTCTTTTGTCTATTCTGTGCTTCTTTCAAGTTTTGTTGTACCTTTCTAACCATGTTCTCCATTTCTTGGAGCATTTTAGGTCCGACCATGAGTCTGTCAGCCGAGTTATCCCAACTAATTGGAGTCGTACATTTTCTATCGTATAGTATTTCGAAAGGGCTTAACTTGGCTGAAGTTTGGTACCCATTGTTATATGCAAATTCTACTAAGTGCAGATAGTATTTCCAGTTGTTTGGTTTTGTTCTTACATACATGCAGAGCATAGCCTCCACAATTTGGTTTTTCCTTTTGGTCTGTCCATCCGTTTGTGGATGATAACTTGTACTGAAATTCAAGTTTTTATTGAGCCCTGCAAACAATTCCTTCTAAAAGGAGGATGCGAATTTTAAGTCTCTATCTAAAATCACCATTTTAGGAATACCATGTAGTCTAAAGATTTCTTTCATGAATATTTCAACAATGTTTATAGCTTTAAAAGTAGACTTTACAGGAATAAAGTGTGCAAACTTGCTAAGTTCATCGATTACAACCATGATAGAGTCATTTTGTTTCTGAGTTTTAGGAAAACCTGTTATAAAGTCGAGTGATATAGTCTCCCATTTCCATTCTGGTACTGGCAATGGCTGTAATAGACCGGTTGGCTGCTGGTGCTCGGCCTTAACCTGCTAACAATCTTGGCACCTTGCCAAGTATTCTGTTGTTTCACCTTTCATGTTAGGCCAATAAAATAGTTTCCTTAGTGCTGCTATCATTTTCTAGTAACCTGGGTGGCCAAAATATGGTTTTTTATGTACCTCATCTAAGATTGTAAATTTTAACCCTACTAAATCTGGTATGTAAAGTCTATTTTTAAACCGTAATAGTCCCTTCTCGTCGATACTTAGATCTAGTTTCTCTGAGTTCACAGTATTGTTCGGTATTTCTATCTTTATTTTAGTATAGTTTTCATAATCAACACCTGTCGTCCTTATTCTTCCTTCCATATCACTTTCTGCCCTACTACATTCATCTCAAATAACCCATGTATTCTTCTACTTAAAGCGTCTACTACCTTATTTTCCTTTCCCTTGATATGTCTGACCTCGAAGTCGAATTCACTCAAGAAGGATAACCACCTTGCTTTCCTTGTGTTAAGATCTGGTTGGTTAAATAAATATTTTACCCTGCTATTGTCCGTTGATAATAAGAAGCTTCTACCCATTATGTAGTGTCACCAAATATTTAAGGTGTGTATTACTACTGCTAATTCTAAGTCATGAGTGACATAATTTTCCTCGTGTTCCTTCAATTTCCGGGACTCATAGCAAATAACGTGTCCTTCCTGGGTTAGGAAACCACCTAGTCCTTCCTTACTTGCATCAACACATACAGTGAAGTGTTTATCTGTGTCTGCTACCTTCAATATGGGTGCCATTGTCAATAACTCTTTTAGTTTATTGAAGTTGTCTTGATAGTTCTCTGACCAGTTAACCCTGGTTCCTTTCTTTTGTAATGATGTGATAGGGTAGGCTATCTTGGAAAACCCTTTTATAAACTAGTGGTAATATCTAATGATTCCCATGAACGACTGTATATCTGCTACATCTTTAGGTACCGACCATTCCCTAATGGCTTTTGTCTTTTCCGGGTCTACGACAATGCCCTCTGCTGAAATTATATGTCCAAGATATTCTATCTCTTTCTAGTAGAAGTCACACTTGTCGAAATTGGCATACAGTTTATGCTTCCTTAACATTTGTAGCACTACTCTTAAGTGTTCCTCATGTCTCTCCTATATCTTTGAATAGACTAGGATATCGTCGATGAATACTACCACAAACGTTTCCAAGTACTCACTGAAAATATTGTTCATTAGGCACATAAACGTGGCTAGGGTGTTAGTGAGTCTGAAAGGTATGACTACAAACTTGTAAGGTATGTATCTAGTCTGAAATGTTGTTTTGTTTATGTCCTCATTTTTTATCCGAACTTGATTATAACCAGATCGTAAATCAAGTTTTGAAAAGATCTTGCCCCACCCCACTTGATAGAACAAATCATTTATCCTTGGTAATGGGTATTTATTCTTAATAGTCGTTTTGTTCAATTGTCTATAATCAATACATAATCTTAGAGTACCATCCTTCTTTTTCACAAAGAGGACTAGTTCTCCCCAAGGTGAGACACTCGATCTGATGTACTCTTTGTCCAAAAATTCCTGTAATTGTATTTTTAATTCTGTCAGTTCTGGTAGACTCATCCGGTAAGGCGCTTTTGAGATAGGGGCAGAACCAGGTAATAGGTCTATGGAGAAGTCCATTTCCCTTCTAGGGGTTAATTCTTGTATCTCATCCACAAACATGTCTCTGAAATCACATAGGATAACAAAGTCTTCCAACTTTGTCTTATCCTCCTTTTTTGCTAGATTCGTCACTTGGATGGAATAAACTTGACATCCCTTTCTCATACATTTATTTAGTTTCATTGCTAAAATTTGTCTAACTAATACCGATTTTGGTATACCTTGGGTTGTCCTGGTAGTATCAGAATCATCCTTATAGCTAAGCATCTTTGTATAACAATTTAATATTTCTTTGTGTCATTCCAACCAGTCCATCCCAATAATCATATCGTAAGATCCTAGTGGTAGGATGTTCAGATCGGTCTTTATACTTTGACCGTCTAAGCTGAACTCAAAATCCAGAACAAACTCTGCTACCTTTATTTTAGTACTAGTCGCTAATTGTACAAGCCATGATTTTGTGTGCTTCAGTTTCTTAAGTTTGTTTGACTTGGCCACATTAGGTGTAATATAACTTAACGTAGCTCCAGGGTCAATTAAAACAGAAATTTGAGTGTCATTGATTTTACCTTCAATTTCTACCACCGAGGACTAGTGGTCAACTTGTCGACCATTTATGGCTGCATTTATCCGTTGTAGGCTTCTAACCACATCTCCCACTGTCGAGGCTTCCTGCAGATTATGAACAACAGTTCTATTTGTTGAACTCAAACGCAGACAGTTCCTCCTTAGATGAGGCTCTCCACGTTCGCAACACTTTAATGGCTCGTGGGGATTGTCTCCAAACTTCTTCATTCCCAGGTTTACTGGTTTACCACTGCCTTGCGTATTTGGATGGTTGGAGTGAAAGTCCTTTCTCGGAAAACGTTTTGATGTATTCCGATGAGGAGCGGGATGGTACCCCTTCTTTTGTTGGTTCATTCGCTCTTGTTATTTATCCTTCCATGCTTTGTGAAACTCTACCCGATGTTTGTACTAATCGTAGCACATTCGGGCTTTCCTAAATACTTCACTCAAGGATTTGAGGTTGTCAAATTCAATTCTTTCCTTGTAGGATTGTGGTAGGCATCTTAGAATTTATCCTCTATGAATTTTTATTTTATCCTCTCGAATGTACGATACTAACCTTAACAGTTCTAAAAATTTATTTATAAGGTCCTCCATTGTCATCTGTCCAAGTTGTAACTTGTAGAACTCTTTTGTCTTTCTTTCATAGTAACTTTACGAAAGGTATTGTTTCTTGAAATACTTCTTAAAGTCAGACCATTCCAACTATTTTTCCTTTAGGTCCTTGGCCAATTTCAGGTCCTGCCACAAAATGTCAGCCTTCCCTTTCAGATTGTAGATGGCCATTTTGACCTTCATGTTGCTGGAATAGTTGTAAATTTGGAAGTATTTTTTGATGTCCAATAGCCATGCTTCAGCTTCCTCTCCCATCTTGGATTCTCCATCAAAGGTAGCTTGTTTAATCTTTTTAAATTCTCCTTCGAGGTGGTCTACTTGTTTTCTTTTCCTGTCAGATTTAGTTTTTTTCTTCAGCTGAAGGTGTTCCTTCCGACGAACTATCTCCTTTTTATGTTTCCGACCCTGAGTTCTTGGAAGAGATTTTGTTGAATTCTTCCTCGTGGTTATCATCTTTTGGGATTTTCTTGGTCACTATACTGCGTAGTAGGACTTCATTTATCTCTTGTTGTTCATGTTGTGCTTTTTTTCAATTTTTCATTGTCCGCTTTGAAAATCTGTACTTTAAAAACAAGGTTCCTCATTGTTTCTAACACTTTCGTGGGTGAACTTTCGTCACTGTTTTGTCTCGAATCTCAAGGGGTCCCTGCTGCAGGTTTTCTCCCATCCTGATTTCTGCATCGTCCTAAGATGCCATAATTAACACAAAACAAAAATAGCTTTTTGTTTGTAACCATAAGATTTTTTTGTTAGTCTTACATAAATCGAAATATATATATATCTATACTAAGCAGCTATTGTGGCCCTATTCAAGTCCAGTGTTGTCACCTTTTTTCTCTGATACCATATGTAATGTACCTCAAAATTTACATTAAAAAAATAATTTAATTGGGGACGTTGAGTTGGTTTTGTGTCCTTGAGGCTTTTCAGCCACTTGTCAATCCTAAGGTACGTCAAGCTTATTTCCTTTCGCTCCTCTATCCTATTTAACATAAAGTCACCGCTTCCTATTTTGGTAATGTGTTGTACATGAACAACAAGTCCATAACTAGGGACGACTCGTTTCATGGAAACCTAATATTATCTATTGTCTCATTTTCAAAGCCACTCTATCAACATCTCGTTTCATGGCAACCTAATATTATCTACTGTCTCATTTTCAAAGTCACTTTAAGACATGTAGAAGTAACTACTTAGAGTCGCTATCATACATTGGAAGGTTAGAGATGTCAGGCCTTAAGATGTTCAATCTGATATATGTATATAAAATTATAAAATCAACAAGGAGAAGTTAACACTATTTGAAAACAAAGGTTTAAAGGGTTTAACCTCGACCATTAAACTTGCACCTTGAAACTAAAGTGCGCAGAGGGTTAATCTTGTGGAGGTTATGGTTATGATCGTATTACAAACCACTCGTTAGGTAACAAAAAGGGATAACAACCTCAGGTGTTTAATGCAAGGTAGTTGGATTCGACATATAACGGTCTAGTAAGAAAGCAATCTGGTTGCCTCGCCATTAATGCTCTTAGCAACCGATACAGGTGGAAACCCTTGTGCCTTAAAGGCCTGTTTTCACATTTAAAGAACCTAGGATATGTCTATTTGGTACAGAGATCATCTGGCGTGCCCTAAAGAGATGTCGACACTTACCCTATGATCACATGGTCTAAGTACGAAACCTCCTCCCCTTTACTCCATTCAGAGCTTACTCCCATACCTTCACTCTCATTCAGATTTTGGTTTGGTGAATGAGCAAACACCGTCTCTGTCCATTTTCATTTGCACCTTGGTTAAGATTTTAGTGAAGGAGGGGGAGATGTTACAGACCATTCCTTTGTTTGGCTTAAACATCATGGCCAGGAGTTCACAGTTCTAGTTCCTATGCTAGATGGGTAGAGATTCTAGGTGGCACTTCTCGATAGCAGCTCTGTGTGGTAAGTTTACCTACAACTATTCTTTGTTTATGTGTTAGAATCATTATGCCTCGTATGTAGGTCTATGCACACCTCTATTCTTTGTTGGTCCTTGATAGTATCCTTGTCTTACTTCCAGGGTACTGTGGTAAAAAGGAGTCGGGTTCTCTTGGTAAGGGTTTGGGTCCTATCATAGTTTTCCCCCTGTTACTGTACCATTAATCCTATCAGTACCGAGCCATTCCTTGTATCACTACGTTTGTTATGAAAGTGTACTCGAAATATTTGTTTTGGTTTAACCCTTGTTATTGGTCCTAGTTTCCTCCGCTGGATAGTCCTTTGGTGCATCAATGATCTTCTTTGTTTGACTATAGTGTTCGCTAGTATCATTGATTAGAAGCGAAGTTTCCAAAGGCTGAAAGCATTTAATCTTTTCTGTTTATGTTGAATGTTTCAATGGTTTTATATTTACCATGTTTGTTTATACGCATTTCATTTTTTTTTTTGTTATTCCTGCAATAATTTTTGGATTAGGCACTCGTATCTATTAATAATGATAGGCCCCTTGATGTACAAGGGTAATCATCAGGGAGGAACAAACTCCTCTTCTCCTTTCGATCCAGGAGGTGTAGCGCGATGGTAGAAGGCACAAATCCTCTGCTTCAGTTAAGTATTCAACAACCCCCTTTCTAGTTACTTTATGTTCTATAACTTAAACAAATTATCCTGTTTGGTTATGGTTTAATGCTTCTCATTGTTTTGTGTAGGTGCGGGCATGCCGAAGCATGGGGATACCCTCTTCACTCCTTCAAAAGGTATTCAAGCTCCAACACAGTAACTAAGTTATTTGAGATTACAAACACTGCTGGTCTAGGCTCTGTTCCATTCCTAATGTCTGAGGATTTTTAATTCCAAGTTTTGTGATAGTTGATACGGGGTATGCCCTGAATTGTATAAAATAATTCTGGTATATATATCCACCCGCACAGCTTGCGTCTGGTTGGACTTTGATAACTAGATAGTTTTTTTTGTTAAGTAATGTGCTCAATATATATTGTGTGTTAATTTGTTGTGGATTCAGGATTCTAAAGTACTCTCCTCTATATATTTCGAGGATGGTTTTGGTAATACAGATTCAAATTTATTTTCTGAGCCATTCTAGCTATTTTTGTTTCCAGAATTGAATCTTATTATTGAATGTACAACCCCTTTCCCGAAATGATTTGGCTATGCATAGTGATACGCTTAAGGGTTTTGTTCTTTCAATGTGCGATGATTCCCACATTTCGTTTATACTTAATTTTGATGTAAAAATTAGTTTTGGGCTTACGCATCACAAGTTATTTACCTTATGTTTCAATTATCATTGTTGAATAAGCCTTTAACACTCTGCTTACCAGTGAAATACATAGCTTCATTATCAGTTTGGATTTACGCACTGTGTACTATTTCCCTTCTATTTTCTATTATCATTATTGTATAATCCCTTATAGGTCTATTCACCAGAAAGTTAGATGGCATCATTATTCATTTTGGGTTTATGTATCGTGCACTATTTACCTTCTCTTTCTATTACCATTATTGAATAAGCCTTTAACAGTCTGCTTATTAGTGAAATATATATCTTCATTATCAGTTTAGATTTACGCATCGTGTACTATTTACCTTCTATTTTCTATTATCATTATTGTATAAGCCCTTATAGGTCTATTCACCAGAAATTTAGACAACAAGGTTATTACGACATAAATTTTTGGTTTAGTTTGTAAGTTTTTGATTAACAGAGTCATTCCTAACTTACCGTCATATCTATCTTGAATTATATATGTATATATAGCCTTCCTATAATGGGGTCCAAGGAGTTTTTCCCTTTTCTTTGGAATACAAATTTCCCTCTTATAAGGTTATCTATCCACTTAGTACTATAGGATTCTAATGTAGATAATTTACTTTAGCGTCATTCCTCCTCTGTCGTAAAATGTCCATTACAATGTATATCTATATATATTGGTTCAAAAAAAAAACTATACCGGTTTATATGTATATCAACTAGTAATTCAATGTTGTACAGTATATTTGTTGGATTATGAATGGTATGCTCATTCGAGGAGGCTCGCTATTTACTATAAGAATCCATAGGAAATAAAATCCTCCACATCTATTGGCACGCGTGGCTTCTATTATTTACGCAACAATCTTATTTCATTTTTCTTGATATAATTAACTAAGAAGATAACGGTAATCTGAAATCCAGTCTGTTATGGGGTTTGTAACTACTACAGAATTCGTTTCGCTGTTTGGTACATTCCAATATCTTAGTATTTACCCAACATCTCATCTAAATAAAAGAGTCTATTTCTAGCCAATAATTATGAAGTAAAATGCTAGATCTTTCCCACAACATTCAACTAGAAAAATTCATACATAGAAGTAAATAGATTACAACACATAACATTTGACTAGAATAATGTAGAGTTACATATCTGAACCAAATTTATGGGGGTGACAAAGGGAACAACAACGTTCTTCCCAACCATAGAACAGGGCAGCCAATCTAGTTGCTCGATTCACCCCCTAGCCTGACCATGAGTCCATGAGGGCGGATTGAAATCTCCTCTCCTACAATGTCCTTTGAATTCCAGCAGTATCCCCCTTGCCTCACACTCACAGAGTAGTGCTCATAACAACAAGGCCAAAATTCCGTAGTCTTCTTTCCCCAGTATACTTGGCAGTGTCCTGCCTCCTCACATATGCTTTTTTATTAGTTTGCCTAAGACTTTTTCCCTCTGTTGGAGAATTTTCACAGCTTTCTAAATCCCTGATTTTCAGGGTCTTCCATTGGCCAAATCACTGATTTTCCACTTGTAACAATTAGCCTAGAGTTAATTCAAATGTGTTCCCCACTCATGGAGTCATGGTGAGCTAAATTTAACATGGCTGCTCCATTTGTCCTCCTGCAATCAATATAAAATATTCAATTTTTTTCCTTTTTCATACAAGTGTCATAGTCAAGTGGCTAGTTCGGACAACTCAAATCTCTGCGCAATAGTCAAAATCATTTATTACAAATATAAAATTCAAAATTTCAATAAATGAAAAAAAAATTCCAATTTCGAATTTACTAAAAACATAAATAATTTTTTTTTTTTTTTTTTNGGGGGGGGGGGTTGTCACAATTTTACTCATATATTCTAGGTAAAGGGGATTGGTCATACGCTATTAGATATGGTCTGAGAGGAAGGACGATAAAGTATAATGTAGTGGACGAAGATGGTATTGAAGATGAAGAAGATTTAGAGGAGCGGTTAGTTCATGTGTCAGATGAAGACAATGAAGAAGTTCAAGGAGATGTTCAAGACAATGTTCTAGATGAATATGATATCAAAGAATATGTGTTAGATTAAGAATTTGAGGAAGTCTAACCAAATGTATGAGACAATGCTTCTGATGATGATATAGACCATGATATGAATATTGTAAATGACAACATTTATGATGATGCAGATATCGCCAATCCTTTAAACATCAATTATGAACCGGATGATATAGATGTTGAGTTGGATGAAGAAAAATATTAATGATATCGAAATGTTGAAATGTACGAGGTATGTATTTATATGTTTTTAGTTGATTTTTTCTCTTTCATTTACCTTAAATCTTTATTTTCTTAATTTATATGCTTGATTCTTAATATGTTGCTTTCAAATATTTAATAGTAAATAAATTGGGTATTTGGGAATTGAGAGTGATGTTGGGGGGAGGTGTCATATGAGCTTTTACCTTCATGTGGTTGACCTTGTTTAGTAGAGAATATATTATTCTTGAAAACAAGAGAAGTTCATTAAGGTTTCTACCATCATCCCCAATTTTAACTAATTTGGTTCGTCTAACAATTTTCAAGATTGTCCATTTACCAATTAGTTGAAATTATTATTTTAATTCGACTCCGCATAGAGTGACTTGTGAATGGGGCCAATGTTGAATTTTTTTCAGTTTCTTCTTGTATGCACCAAAATTTGACATGGTTATAATAGATGCATGTGTTGACAGTATGGGAGGCTTTCCAGAATGAAATATGATGCACACAAAGAATTTGAAAATCAAATTACAACAAAATTATAAAATAAATGTGAAGGATGTGAAATTATCCATGATTTCTTATTTTGTAACTTTGAAAAATTCAACTGAAATATTTAGTTTCAAAATTACTATAATGAAAGGAGTTTTAAACTTTCAACAATATTTAAATATTTTTTTTTCCCTACAGATGTAGTTGGATGCAACTATTTAGTTGTCCCAAGACCAACAATGTCGGAGAGGTGACTCTCAGAATTGGAATGGACCACAATTTAGTCATGCTTAACCTTTCCCTTTGCCCTTAAGTGTTATAGGATCATCAAGGTTTACTGTTGGGGTACAAAGTTAGATATTAATAATATGAGATAATATGAGATATGACATAAAGTTTCTAGGAATCAAGGATGCCAACTTTAGGTGTTAAGGGTTATAGAGGTTATAGGAGTTATGATTTATAGCAAATATCAATTATATGGGGTTAGAGGCTAATTAAAATGGCTAGAAATTATATGATTATATGATTTAGAGATAGAATAATTAGTAGTAAAAGGGAAAAGCGGAGAGGAATGTCAAGCTTGTAAGGATTAGGTAAGATATTATAGGGGTTAGGTATGATATGGGTTTCAAGGTGTAAATGTTACTCTAATTATATGGAATATTGTTTATAAGTTAAGGGTTATATGTTATAGGGTTTATGGATTATAGGACATATTTCATATACTAGTTAGGGAAGACACATTAGAGGTGATATTATAGGGTTTATAAAGGTTACATGGACTAGGAGATATAATGTTTTGTAATTATGAGTTATAAGGATTAGTTGTTAAAAATAATATGGATATACATATTGATGGTTATAATTGTTAGAGTGATGTTGTGTATTATTGGCAATATGATTTTGATGTTATAGATGTCATAGGAGTCATGGGTTTGTAGTTATAGGAGTCATGGGTCATAGGTGTTAAAAGTTTAGTTATTCATGGTCATAGGGTTTAATGGTTATAGAGGAAAATGGTTAGAAGCTATATACACAATGAAGTATAGAGGTTAGTGAATTGGGGTAATTAACGGAAGGTATTATAAAGTCTAGAGACAAATCGTTATGGGACATAATTTATCGCTAATAATATTCAAGGGTTTAGTAGTTACATGGGTAAGAAATTATAGTGATTATGAGCTATATATTTTAAGGGCTATAAGTTATTTATTATGGGTTATATGGGTTATAGGTTAATGGTTAGGGATAAGTTTGTATGGGATAATTATTAAAGGGGTCAAATTTTATATGGTTTATGATTTAAATGTTACAATGATTAATTTTATAATAGTTGAAGATTAGTTATGATAAGAATTGTAGGGTTTCATGGTAGTAAAGTTAGAAAAGGTGAGGGTTAGAGGTTAAGCGATATAAATAATGGTTTAGGGTTTATCCAATATTTTTTTGTTATAAAGATTATAAGGGTTATGAGATAAATGAAATATGGGATAAGAAGCCACTTGCAAGAGTTATTATCTACTTAATATTTTTTAAATTCAAAGTATCCTCATTCACTTAATATTGTCACCCGGACCAAATGAAGAGGTAGCAACACCGATATTATATTATTCTATATTATAGAAGCATTGAGGAAAATACTAAATTGTAGTGAATAGATAATACACACGTAAATATTCCAATCAAGTTCTATTCATTCTTAAAAAATATTTATGAAATCAAAGGAATAGTTGAAGTGGTTGTACCCATTCCAATTAATCATTCATTATGTTCTCTTTATATCATGGTTTATTACATATATATTCATTATCCACTTTATCCTAATGTCTATTTACATTGCACCATGACTTTACATAGGCCTAAGAGGCCCTCCGACACTATCAGTGATGTGTAAGACTAGTGTTGCTTGCTTGCTGTATTGAGTTGAAGTCCGACAATAGTGACAATTTGTAGTCGAATCAAGGGCTTACTACAATCATTAATCGTCATCATTGCTGAGCTTGAAGTCGTGACCGTAGGAAACACTATTCTCGACTGTCAACGTAAGTCATTTTTAGAAGGAAAAATGTAGGAGGATTATGAGACAAGGATTGCATCTTACGGATTGCATCTTAGAGTAAAGAATAACTTACCTTGGGTGGTAAGAGAACTCTTCATCACATTTACCCTCCATATTTATTTCCAAATAATATGTTAAATGTTTATACAAGAGACGGGTAACATAGAAATTGAAGTGTGAGGGAGGGAAGGTATGAGGATAAATCCAAATACATTTTGTAATTGGAGTCAACGACCACATTTTTTATATTATAATTAACGATTCCATTCGTATTACTCTCTTAACTCATGAGTGTCAATACCACAAGAACAAACAAATGTATAAATTTGGTAACGCAAACTTGCAATTACACCCATAACTGATGAGTTTCAATACCACAAACACAACAAATAAAGGTAAAATTTGTTTTATGTATAAATTCGGTAACACAAACGAGTAATTGCATTGCTAAAGTACATGTTTGACCGATATATTTGTACCAAAAAAAATGCAATTGCATTGCTAAAGTACATGCTTGACCAATATATGTACCAAAAAATGCTTTTGGGATTGATAGACAAGTCCAATGAATTCTTATAAAGAAGGGCCAATCTAGAAACAAGCAACCCTTATGATTCTATTCAATTGGTGTCAAAACAATGAATGATTGTGTTGTCATTATAACTTTAAGTTTTTCATGTAGCTAAATTCCATGAAAATGTTGTCTAATCATATAGTATCACTTAGGGTTAGCATATTTGAGGAAGATCTAGACATAATATAGTGTGCAACCATCTAGATCATTATGATACTGTATTAATGTCACTAGGAAACATGAATCTATCTTTGATGGACTTTAATAGACTACTTCATGAGGAGACTCTGTGAATGCCGATAAAAAGTTATATAGAAAGTCATGTTTTATTTTTGAGAGAAAACTTTTGTCATTGAAATTGTTAATGTCATGAAAGGTGTTAGATAATAATCAATCGAGATAATCAAAGAAGAAGATTATCCAAAATATGAAATGCTATAATTGTGGCAAGAAAGGCCAATTTATGAACCACCATAAAGAGCCATTAATGGTTCCCAAGAAGAATTCCAACACCCAAGAATCAATTCTATAGATGAATAGTGCATTCAATAATAAGATCCTTTTAAATATCTAATTCAAAATATACACAAAAAATATATGATGAGAATGGTAAGATATTTACAAACCTTGCATATGAAGAGTTTGTAGTGCTATTTACAATAAACATTAATTAAAAATGGAGAAATTGGGTTGCTTCCCCATTGTATTTAGATAACTCTTATAATATAATTAAGCATATATACACATATTATCACCACTTATTAATACCTTTCTCTCACGCTATCATGTGTGTGTCATATATGTGGAAAATAATAAGTGTAACAAGTTTCAATCAATACATTAAAAATAAAAAAACACATAAGAATATATGAAACGATAATTTGGACACATAATAATATAGACAATGATCCATAAATAATTTTTTTGTGAAACAAAATGAAAAGAATCTATTGCCATTAAAAGAATTGGGCTTTGAAATATAAACAAAGTTTTTCTCTCAATGTTATATATGTGGAAAATAAGATATTCATGAAAAATTTAATCAATACATCAAATAATCATCAATATATATATATATATATATATATATATATATATATATATATATAGTATGTATAAAAATATAAGATAATATCATAGTCAATTTTCAACTTCATACATGGTCATTGCTACTAATATCATAATCAAATTCCAAACATGATAAACTAGAAAAATATTTTTGAGTGTCTAATTAGTCCACTTCCTAATAGCTAGTTCTCTTCACTCTGAGCTTGAAATCTATGTAAGTTTGATATCTAATATCTCTACTTATTGGGGCCTTATTAATATTGCTTTGAAAATAACAACTTTATGTACATTTTGATTTATGGAAATAAGTTTCTCTTCAACACAAATGCCCCTTTTGATAGTTGGCTTAGAGATATGTAGAAAATGTTAACTAAAAACAAGTTATTTTTTCTTGTTGTTATGTTCATAATTGTTTTAGATGATGCAATATGCTAGTTAATGTAGATTGTTGTTTTTATATTTGATCCAATCGTTTGTTGTATGGTGGTTGATGTTAAAGTACATGTTTGACCAATATATACCAAAAAATGCTCTTGGGATTGATAGATAAGTCCAATATAAAGTCAGTGAAATAATTCTTATAAATAAGGGCCAATCTAGAAACAAGAAACCCCTAAACTTCTAGTCAATTAGTGTCAAAAAAAGGAATAAGTTTGTTGTATTTATAACTTTAAGTTTTTCCTAACTAATTCCATGAAAATGTTGGATAATAAACTAGTATCACTTGGGGTTAGCATATTTGAAGAAGATTAAGCCATAATATAGCGTGCAACCATATAGATCCTTATGAGACTCTATTAATGTCACTAGGAAACATGAAACTAGCTTTGATGGAATTTACTAGACTACTTCATGAGAATATTCTATGAATATCAATCAAATATTCAATAGCAAGTCCTACTTTATTCTTGAGAGAACAATTTTTTCATTGAAGTTTTTAGCGTCATTGGAGGTGCTAGAGAATAATCAATCCAGAGACTCAAAGAAGAAGATTATTCAAAATATGAAGTGCTAGAGCTGTGGCAAGAGGGTCCAATTTAGGAACCAACGTAAAGAGCCATTAATGGTGCCCAAGAAGAATTCCAACACCCAAGAGTCAATTCTATAGATGAATAGTGCATTCAATCATAAGATCCTTTTAAATATGTAATTCAAAATGTACACATAAAATATATGATGAGATAGGTAAGATATTTACTAACCTTGAATATGAAGTGTTTCTAGTGTTATTTCCAATAATAATTGATTAAACATGCAAAAATTGGGTTTCTTCCCCATCGTATTTAGACAACTCTCATATGATAATTAAACATATACACATATTATCACCACTTAATAAAACCTCTCTCTCTCTCTCTCTCTCATGTTTGTTTATGTCATATATGTGGAAAATAAGATGTCTAACAAGTTTCATAAATTTATGGAAAGTTAAACATGCATAAATTTGTGCCATTATTCTTTAATAAAAAGAGAATATACTTGAATAGAGGCTTGCACTTAGACATATATTTAGATAACTCTACCATATTATTGATCCGGATTTATTTTTGGAATAAAATGAAAGAAGATAAATTACAATTAAATACTCATGAAAATTGCCAGAAACAGAGAGATACAATAATACTTGATTTATATTAATGAAAGAATTGTAAGGAGACTGTAAAAATACAATGTACAAGACTCGCTAGAATATGGTGGAAACTTTATCTCTCAGAAGATATGTGACGACTACTCTCATTCGCCAAAAGATGATTACAATGAGGTTTTGAATGCCTTTTTATGATAGAAAGGAATGCCAAAACCCTAGACATCTCAAAACCTAACCTTACGAGATGAAACGCCAAAAGTCTTGTGGGGCCCATTTGCGTAAGTTAGTACATTAACTTCTCGGGTTCGTAACTTTTCATACAATATCTATTTTAGGCACATGATAGACCATTGGAAAGGTATTTTTGAGAAATATGCATTACACCATCAAACTCTAACTTCGTCTACAGTTTGATTGTGGTGAGCCAAAAAAACATTGTTTAGGGGCCCAAAACAACCCTAGAAATACAACAAAATGTGCTGACATGAAAACATACAAAATAAGCTAGTTGGATTAGGTGGGAGGCCACCAGTACCCACCTGGAAGATGTGTAGGGTTTCAGACAACCCAAAAAGTGTAGAAACTACAATTATAAAGAAGTATAGAAGAACGCGTTGCACTAAAAATTGACAAGAGGAGCCAGTTGGATTAGGTGAGTGGCCACCAATATCCACCTGGATCAATCCTCCCCCTTTAGGAGAAATGGTCTCCATTGTGTTGAGTGCCCACGGAAGAGGGGAAAGCATTTTCTGAATCTGAATCTTGGTGAGTTGCGTGCCTTTGTAGAGACGTTGTGCTTCTTGGCTTATATAAGACTATCACAAACATGTTGCTGGAGAGGTTGAATCTATCCCACCAACTTGTTGTCTCTGTGTTTGATGGGGAATTGTATAGGAAACATTGTAGGTGAAGAAACAATATCGTTTGTGTCTTCAACAATCTTTTTTTAATGGATAGAAGGTGTTGAGGTTGTAGTGGTTGTAGTGGTCTTCTATACATCCTTTAAACAGACTGTGAAGAGGATGAATTTTTCAGTATGAGAGATCACCTTTCGATGTTGTTTTGGTGTAGAAGTAGTTGGAAATATCTCTTGTATCCTGTAGAGGTGACCTCCCAGAGTAATAATGACACTACAATGTATAGACTCGTAGACAAAATGTTGTTTACACATATGTGGTTGGCCCAAAAAAACATCACAGACATCAAGAGGGGAAATATCACACACTAACTCATCCTTGAAGGTATGGATGCCATAGGACAGGTGACAATGTTGGCTAATGCAAAGATATCATCCCTAGTGAAGCCACCCAATGTTGTATGGATGCGAATGTGGTGTTTTTGACAACCCCAACTGTTTTATGACCTTAGATGGGATGAGGTTGTTCTGGCTTCAACTATAAACAATGAAATGCAATGGGGTCCCCTTCACCCAGATCTCTGAATTAAAGAGACACTCCCCCTCTTCAGGATGTACTGGTTCTTCTAATTGAATTGTGCTAGTCGTGATAGTAGAAGTGGGGTCTGCATCAATGATCTATCTGTTTTCAATATTTTCTGGATCAAATTTTGAATTAGGGTTCGGCTCTTTGTCTTTGACCTCAGCCACCAATGACTGTTTCGAGTGAAATTCCTCGGTGTTGTGCCAGGGGATTTTGTGGAAGTCACACCACTTCCAAGTGTCATTCTTCATCTTTACTTTACCATTTTTTCCCCGTGTCATGGGCTAGTTGTCTAGAGGTTGTTGGTTAGGGTCATCTTTACTGTGATTTGGTTGTTTCATATTTGCAGACCCAAATTCCCATTTTTTCAGGTGCCTAAATTTATGCTTGATTTTGACTACATATCGATAGGAAGATCCTAATGATGAGATGTTTAGGAAATACATTTTGGTTTGGATGTACCTATGCAAAGCCCCACAGTATTTTAGAACCATATGTTGCTCGGAGTCTTTGATACCCATCTTGGTCACAAGGTATGGAAAGTATTTGTGAACTCTGGCACTGTTTGACTCTTCTCTTGTCGCAATGTGGTCCATCTCATGTACTGGTATTCATAGTTATCAATAGGACAATATTGTTCTTTGTCCGCATCCACAAAAAAATCCCAAGTGGGCTCAACCCCATATATTCAAGATTCCTCTGTGGAAATTTCCTCCCAGTAAGTTTCCCACCAATGCTTGACATGTGGGAGAGCATTGAGGAGTGTGAAGGTGATATTTTCCCTGTTGATTTTTTTTTGAATAGAGAAATAACCTTCTAATAGACTTAACCATTTTTCTAAGACATTAACATATATTTGACCTTCATATATGGGAATATCAAAATTAACTTGTACGTTGAAGGGAGAGGTTCCTCCAAAATGGTCACTTGATGAAGATGCAGTTGTTTCTATCGACATGCATTGAAAAATGTGTGAAACATTTTCCATCATTTCGTCCCTCTATCGCGCGAGAGCTTTCTAAAGAAACAGGTTAATAGAATCTTCTGCTACGTCATCTTTCTTTTGTTCCAGCATAGAGGATTTCTTGGGTGTGCGGGAGTGATTGTCCTCAAGAGAGACAAACTCAATACCCAACTGGATATACTCACACCTCGTCGGGGGCATGCGTTGAATAACGATCAAGAGCAACCTGCTTTGATACCATTGATACAAATTTATTTTCGAAACGAAATGAAAGCAAAGAAATTACAATGAAGTACTCACGAAAATTGCCAGAAACAGGGAGATACAACAATACTTGATTTCTATTAATGAAAGAATTGTAAAGAGACTGTAAAAATGCAGAGTGCAAGACTCGTTAGAATGGCGAAAACTTTATCTCTGAGAAGAGATGTGATGGCTATGCTCATTCGCCAGAAGATGTTTAGAATGAGTCTCTAAAGGCATTTTTGAGATAAACAGGAATGCCAAAACCGTAGACATTCAAAAACCTAACCCTAGGATATGAAACACCAAAAGCCATGTGGGCCCCGTTTGGGTAAGTTAGTACATTAACTTCACGGGGTTGTAACTTTTGCATACGGTCTTCGTTTTAGGCCCGTGATAGCTCGTTGGAAAGGTATTTTTGAGAGATATGCATTACTTTGTCAAAATGTCACTATGTCTATGGTTTGGTTGTGGCGAGAAAAAAAACACTCTTTAGGGGCCCAAAAAGGCCCTAGAAATACAACAAGATGTACTGACATGAAAACATACAAAATAGTCTAGTTGGATTAGGTGGAAGGCCACCAATATCCACCTAAAAGATATGTAGGGCCTCACACAAACCCAAAATTGTAGAACCCACAAATACAAATAAGTACAAAAGAACTTGTTGTACTGAAAAATGACAAGAGTCAGTTGGATTAGGTGGGTGGTCACCAATATCCACCTCAATCAATTATAAATCAAGGATTCTAAGGTTTCAATTCTTTCACTATAATCTATAGTGGTGATCTGGAAAATATTTTTTGAATTTTGAAGATGGCTTGTATTATATATCACTATTTTGAAGTCGATCATGACACTCGACGTCCTATGGATGAATACATCTAAAATCTAGATGCTCTTCAATTTAATTCTAAGAGTTAACCTTCTCATTCTGATCCTCTTCATTCCAAGGATGAATCTTATAAGGATCATATCACTTTCTTTCAAATAGAGACATGTTTAACTGATGTTATTCAAATAGGAATATGTAAATTAAATGGTATTCCTATCACACTCAAAGTTATGTATTTTAAGTTCATGTGAGGTAGTATGGGCTTTGTATTAGAAGATAAAATAACATTTCTAATCGAACGTGCTACCAAGGAATCTCTTCGAATCATTATGGTGTGTGCTTCTAGAGGAGCATGCATGCAAGAAGGAACTTTTAGTTCAATGCAAATGGATAAAATAGATTTTGCGTTATATATTCATCAAAAAGATAAAAAGTGCTATATGTATCAATTCTAACATATTTGACAACTGGTTGAGTGACTCCTAGTTTTATCATGTTGGGATATATCATTATTGTCGAACCTAAAGCGTACATTAAATTTGCAGGTAAAAGAGTAATCAAACATACATTAGGTTAGAAAGTGATTGAAGATTTTCAGGTGGGTGAGCATTTATTTGGTCATGGTTTATTTGATTTGATCGTTCCACGTAATCTCTTAAAATGTGTTCTAAGTGAAATATTTAAGATTTATAGTCTTCCTTGTAAAGAAAAACAAATATGAACGTTTAGTTTTTTTCTTATAAGGAAAGATGATCAAATCGATTTCCTTGTAACAGAAGTGACAATGATACAATTTCTTATTGCGGAAAAATAATGATTTCTCTAAGAGAATCACTTTTTCCGCCCATATTACGAACAATGTATGATCCTTGATCCTATACTAACAATAAATATAGCCAAATTTTCTCTTTCCAAAATCATATTAATTATGGTCAGGATTCATGTTCTTTCATTATTTTACTGATAAAATATTAATAAGTGTTGTAAAGGATCTCTCTCTCTCTCTCTCTCTATATATATATATATATATTCATTTTTTTTTGGCACAAGGGAAAACCCAGGGTTCAACACTCAAGAGAGCAGCAACAAAGCCCTAAATATAGGCCCTTTGGCAACACCTGCGAAGCAGATGAAGTCTCACCCGAGGTAGAGGCAGGGGTGGTTGCAAGACTTAGGTGTCTGCAACCTTAGCTGGGACACAGATCTGTGATTATATGATTTACATAGAACTTATCATCAATCATTCATCAATATTCAACCCTTATTATACTTCAGAGACAAAATAGAGCATCGTGGTGTACACTCAGATCTACAGTATTTCAACACTTAACCATAGTAACCCAGATTAGATCCAGTAGATCAACACTAAGTATCCTCATACACATCAGATCTAACAATCATATATATCTAATAAGCACAGAGCATAAGTGGATATATAAAAGCACATAGCATAAGCAAAAAAACATTGAATCAAAGGATAGAGCATAACACACAGATTTACGTGGTTCACGCCCACCCTGGGGCTACATCCTTAAGATGTTCTTATTTATTATCATATTTAATATGTTACAAGCACAAAGCCTCCAAAACCCTTCTTCGCATAGGACAAAATATCTGCACAGCTCGCTAGATCCTTCTTCCTTGCGTTAAAACACTTAGCTTTCCATAGAAACCTCACAGTAACTTGCACATAGCCTTGCAAGTCTTACACAGTTTGCACAGAGCACTTATTCAACATCACAGAGATGCACTACCAATTTCAGTAATCAATAACATCTACTACTTCTTACATTGCCTATCCTTCTACTTATACATTACAAAAGTGGGCCTAAGAGTCAGTAAACCCGCAGGCCAACATCCCTTTCCCATTAAATTAACCCAAAACCCTAAAAGGGCCCAAAAGTGGACCAAGAACCCGTGATCTCTGCTTCGTCTAGCGCTCCATCTTTGACAGGCTGTCGAAGTCCAAAAACATTCAAATATGGCTAAGTGTTCCTCAAAAATTTGTCAAGGTCCAACATTCCCCCAACACTCACCTGTGACTCTTCCCGAGTCACTCTGGTCTGATCAATTCCGTCTCGAATGCCTTGATCTTGGATCGAGCTACATCGACCTACTACAGTGGGATATAATATTTCTAAGTGAGCTCCTGGATCACTGCGTCGTTTACTGGCCCTTCCAGACATTGTTATGTAGTGATGAAAACCTGTTCAAGATCAACTCCCTAGCTTTCAACTTCAGTGAAAAGTTGGCATGCCTTTTCTTGGATTGGCTGAATTTGTTGGGAGACTTCCATCACTTTACTTTGCAGCGTGTGTACCTATTGTTGGACAGTGCATTGTTTTGGAAATATCTTCATTCTTTCGACTGGGATCAAGGCCTACAGCTGTGCCTGTAGCGTATCTACGTGTTTCTTTGCTTCTTGGAGCTGTGCCTCCAATGCCTGCATCTTTGGATTCTCTATGAGGTTCTTATAAGTTTGGGTGCTTCTAGCACTCAACTGCTTTCATTCCAAGGCAAAGGTTTTTAATCAGACAACTACGCTATGGGAAGTTGCCTCCCTTAGATATCTTATTTCTTGAGGAGTCTCGAGCACAGTAAGAAGTTCCAGATCTGCGATGCACTGCTAAAGTTGTTGGATTACTTCTTCAAGTTGTGCCACCTGTTGTAGGATACATTCTTGAATCTTCACTTCTATGACTATCACACAACGAAGTGCTTTGTGAACCCTTTCCTGTACTTCAAGTTGCTCTGCTAGCAACTGGTCCTTACTCTGCTGTAACTGTGATTTTTCCTCATTCCACTTCGCTTGCAGGGAAACATTTTCCCGCTATTCCTTACTCTGTTGTTCTTCAATTGCACTCTATACTTGTGTCAAAGCCTGGGTGGCTTGCACTATGTCTTTGGAGCTCGTCAAAGGAGAGCTTCGACTTTATTGACGATATTGTGTAATTGGCTGGGATCATCACTTGTTCCTATTGTTCCAATAGTCAAGGGCACAGTAGAAACTACTCAGCTGGACTAGAGTGCCTGCTGCACTTCTTGAAGTTCACCCTTGATTCAACTGTATACCTCCTCTTGCTTCACTTCTTTCTTTTCTGTGATCTCTAGTGAAGCATCATTCAATGCAACGATTAAGAAGTCAAAGTCATCGAGTGTGAGGGTACTCTTAAACGTAGTCCGGGTGGCCTTAGCTTTCTTTTAGGATGAGGGATTTGGTGGGGTAATCTTCCTTTTATTAGAGGGATCCTCCTCCTCTCTATTAGCGGGATCTTCATTACATTAAGCAGTGTGGACTGCGTGAGGTTCTAGGTCCATGAATGCGAGACAATCTTAGAATTCTTTCCTTTGGTCCTGGTTAAGTACTTATGTGGGGCTAACATGTTGTAAACTTTACGATCTCCAAGGTTAAAATCACTAAATTTCAGTGTTTCTAGCTTATCCTGGTCAGCACAAACTGCGCACACTCCTTTTGGAAGGTACGCGGTGATCAAAGTGTACTCAAAGTATCGAGGTAAATTTTCATGTTTGATGGTACCACTTACAGGTGCTAAGTAAGTAGGTAGAATGTGTGGGATAAGATTGTCTTTTGCGATGTCATCCTTGTGCTTGGTTTGTTTCTCATCGGTCGGTCAGGGTGGACTAGAAAAAGCAGTGTAAGGGGAGTCCTGGAGTCCTCTCGTTGATGATGCTTAGACTCCTATAGATAATAATTTCTCTGACATGACTCTCTCAGTCATTAAGTCAATCAACACTTCTTCAACTACTTTCTCAGCAACGCTGAGCTCGTCCGACATACAAGATTGGGTCAACTATCTCGGCTTTGAAATGAATTCAGAGACTACAGTGAGTGGTATGGGAACAAGGAAATGATCACAGGGTGAAGTAATATCAGGTTTTCGGGCTCAAATTATCACTTAGCAAAAAGTATTCTCGGTTTGTGGCGCTATGGACTAAGTAGGGAAACTCAACAATGGTCTTCTTGCAACGGGTATGAGGCTGCATTAACTTATGCTTTGTATGTTATGGCACGGTCTAACGGTCTAGTGGCGAGCCATAAACGCTTTCCGACCCATTTAGAGAAGCATTCGAACGGTTATATTGTCTTCCAACGGCTATATTACTTTTCCTCGACGAAGTGGCATATGTCATTGTTCTGATATCCCGACGAAGCTCCAATTCTGCAAAGTGTCTTGCTGCGAGGTACCCTTTGGGATATTCTATAATTTTTCAATCTTAGCCTTCTTTTTAATTATCTTTCTAGCCTTCTTTCTGGTGAGATTTGTCTCAGTGATTCTCTTCCCATTTTGATTCTTATTTTCCTTGGACATAGTCACTTCGTGCTAGTGATATTCTCGCCTAGGGTTTAGGTATATCACTTCTTATTTGTGTAGGGTAGAAATTTTAGACTTTTGTGTAGCTTTGGCCTCGACATCTGAGCTTATAGTGTGAGATGGATTCGAGAGGTTCTCTTGTTCTTCTATCAACTGTGTGATCCTTTTATTCATGAAATCTTTTACTCTTGTTTCTGTTGTTCTAAAACCTCTTCTTCTTCCTTCTATCTAGCTTGATCTCTGTCAATCCAAGGTTTTCCGAGTAGCATAGTAAATGGGGCATTGTCCTCAATGAATTTGATAATATCAAAATCTTATTTTATCGAAGTTCCATTGACTCTCATAGGTATCTGAGTGAGTTTTCCACATAACATCATCAATTTTCCTCTAAATAGTCCTATTCCTCCCAATGAAAGAATCATGACAGGCTTCCTTATGGCGTCCCAAGTTCTTTTTGGCATAATGTTCACTTGTGTTTCTTCATCAAGAATACAGTCAATGTCGAAGTCCGTTATTCTTGCTTCGACTTCCTCCTTTTCTTTGAAGATATCTGGTATTCATACATCTTTATGTTCCTTCAGGGTTTCTTTCATCTGTATTAATTCTTTCTCTAATTCTTGTTGGGTTTCTGCCTTTTCTGGATCTGCCTTATGGTCTTCTTGATTCAGATTTATCCTTTCAAGCTTAGCGATCATTCTAGCGAAATCCAATACCTCATGGTCCCTATCTTTTCAACAGCGACAACTAGGTCTTCTACCAGGGCATTCCTTAGATAGATGGCCTGGTTTTCTGCAACTGTAACATAGGATTAATCCTCACTTTCTTTTAAATGATCTCCAAACTCTTTTGTACTGCACACTAGAATCGTGATAGATGACCTACAAAAAATTATTTCTAGGATCCTGCATCCATTTTTTAATCGAGACATTCTTTCTATGCGTAGGTATAAAATATCTATCATTATAATTATCATATATATTCATATCAAACTTTCTTTCATGTATTAATGCCCTAGTTTTTAAGCTAGGACATAATATATCAAACATACCTAGATCCATGCTCTAGAAACAAAAAAATTTACTTATCTTACTTCTACAGAGCATAAAGCTTCCAGATCTAAGAACTTTTGACTATTCTTACCTCTATTAGAGCATAGAGCTTACATATCTTACCTCTTTTCTGCAGATATGGCCTCTTTTTTTCAGAAATTTCCACTTTTACTTTTCTTAGAGCATAGAGCGTTCAGATCTCACTTCTTTTCTTCAGATCTAATATTCCTTTCTTTAGATATGACCTTATTCTTGGCATAAAGCTTCACAGGTCAAGAAAAAATTTGCGCACTAGGGAAACAAATCTACGCATAGAGCTTTATTTTTCACAAAGTTTCTTCTTCCTCAGTTCCCAACAATCACAGTTTCAGTCCTGACAACAGAACCATTTGTTGGCACAGGGGAAAACCCAGGGTTGAACACTAAAGAGCACACCAAGAAATCCCTAACTACTATCCCTTTCGGTAACACCTGTGAAGAAGATGAAGTCTCACCCGAGGTAGAGGCGGGGGTGGTTGCAAGACTAAGGTATCTACAACCTTAGCTGGGACAAAGATCTCTGATTATATCATTTACAGAGAACTTAGCATTGATCATTCATCAATATTCAACCCTTATTATACTTCACAGACAACACAGGGCATTGCGGTGTACACTCAGATCTACAGTATTTCATCACTTAACCATAGTAACCCAGATCAGATCCAGTAGATCAACACTAAGCATCCTCATACACATCAGATCTAACAATGATATATATCTAAGAAGCATAGAGCATAGGTGGATATATCAAAGCACAAGGAATAACACATAGATTTACCTGGTTCACCCCCATCCTGGGGCTACGTCCACAAGATCTTCTTCTTTATTATTGTCTTTAATATTTTACAAGCACAAAGCCTCCAAAACCCTTCTTCGCATAGGACAAAAGATCTGTGTAGCTCGCTAGATCCTTCTTCCTTGAGTTACAACACTTAGCTTTCTATAGAAACCTCACAGTAACTTGCACTTAGCCTTGCAAGCCTTACACAGTTCACACAGAGCACTTATTCAACACCACATAGATGCACTACCAATTTCACTAAGCAATCACATCTACTACTTCTTACATTGCCTATCCTTCTATTTATACATTACAAAAGTGAGCCTCAACATGGGTAAACCCACAGACTGACATCCCTTTCCCATTACATTAACCCAAAACCCTAAAAGGTCCCAAAAGTGGATCGAGATCCTGTGATCTCTGCTTCGCCTAGCGCTCCATCTTTGACATGCTGTCGAAGTCCAAAAATGGTCAAATATGACCAAGTGTTCCTCAAAAATTGGTCAAGTTCCAACAATATATATATATATATATAACCTCAATGTTGAAATCGTCACGATCTTATTCAAAAACAATTTTGAATCCAACTTTAAATGATTTTTTGGGACTTTTGGAGGAGGTGGGGAAATGAACAACAAACATTTGTGTACATGTATTCTATGAAGAAGGAGGAATAGGACCGCTCATTTGGTCCCATAACTTATTTGATCTGATAATCATTCCTTGTAATATCTATAAACATTTCATTTATTAAGTAACATACTCATTTTATGATAATTCCTAACTTACCCTCTATTTTTGTGCTTTTAGTTGACATATTAATTCTGGAAATTACAATTGTTATTTCCCATATATATATATTCAGAATGACGAGATTTTATGAATCTGATAAAATCATATTTAAAAAATAGGTTTGGATATGTTCAATTGTAGAAGAGATAGGATATCTATATCTATTTCAGATGATATAAGATAGAATTATTATAGACACAATATAGGTCTAAATACATGTGTGTGTGTGTGTGTGTGTGTGTGTGTTTAGACACATTCATATATGAATATAGATAGATCTTACCATTATATTCTATATATAGAGAATTTGTATATCTTACCATTATATATATATTGGATATACACATGTGTCAATAAAAAGGTATTGGTGAATATGTTAAGATGGTCGGTTATATTTTTTTCTTATGGTATACATATCTATTCCTGGATATATTTTAACTCCACTTATTCAGTGTTGTTTCTAAAGTTTATAAATTTAGGAAGTATCTATCTAAAATGGATGGTATTAATGGACAAGAAGACAAACTTTGATGACTTGACTGAGATGTTAGCTATGTATATAGATAGCTAGATCATAAGAGTTTGGGAACCAAAGGATGAAAAAGTGGGCTACTCCCTCAACTTCAGTAGGATGGAATTGAATACATTTTTTTTGTGAATCATCGATCCAAATGGCTCTAGATAGAACCTATAACAGGGTCTTGAAAAAGAAGTAATTTATTTTAGGCTTGTATCGTCTTTCTGGGTTCACTGGGATTTTTCCTGGTCGAGATTTCGATTTATTTTGGTGAGAACCTCATACCCTTATTGTCATCTCAGTAAATACTATTTGTTCTCAAAGGAATTGTAATGTGTTTTTCTGTTGTTGCAGATCTATTCATTAACTCTATTTTTTGGTGCGCAATTTTTTTCGATGTGGGTAGTGGCTATAATAAGTTTTATAAAAGAAAAAGAATTGTATGTCTTTTTCATTAGGGATTTACTGAAATAAATGTTTTTATTTTACCAAGAATTCTTATGAAGGATATTCATATGATTAAAATGAAAATTGAAGAAGATATTTCCCGTCGTCGTGTTCTTTATATGGAAATAAAGGGTCGACAAGACATTCCTTTAGCTCATACTAGTGATAATTTCAACCTAAGGGATATCAAACAGAAAGTTGTTGAATCATCCCATTTCTTGCGTGTATCCGTTGAAGGGTTTCAAAATTAACCGAGGAGTTCTTTATCCTCAACATACATTCAAATGTCTCTAAATTTGAATATGTATCGGATCAAGGAACATGAATAAACATCCAATCACAAAATTTCAATATTGTATTTCATATAAATTTCAATAAATATTGAAATATAATTGTATGGAAATGGAATGATATAGGATATTTATGAACAATATACTATTTTTATGAAATAGTATAGGAAGAGGTAATATAGAAAGAGTGATAAGTTACAGTAGAACTAGATGGTATTTGTCCGAGAAAATGATCATATAGTTAATTCCTACTAAATTATATGTATGGAATGAATTAGACCAAGATTATTTTGGTAGTTCCAGAACACACCATATCATTTCCTATCCTAGAGAGGGTGAAAGAGCCAACAAATGGATATGATGTATCAAAAAAATCAACTACTAGATATAGTGGTCTGGTTTGCCTAAAACTAGAACATTTTTTCCTCTCATCCCCATTCTTCATCACTATCCAATTTATTCTTATATGATTTCGTTATTCTCTCATTTTAAATTTTGTATTTCATATTTGGAGAAAACTGGGGGAATATTCGTAAAGGATTGATCGATTTATCATGATTCAAAGCATCTTGACAATGAATAAAATGAACTATGTTACTTCAAGTTATTGTTCTAAAAAAGAACAAGATAGAAAAAATGAATAAATAATTGGTACAGATAGAAACAATCAGGATTGGATATCTGGGAATGATCTTCTTATGCTCCGTCTCACTCATTTGAAGTGAACCTTTTCTTTTTTCTCCAAGGATATTTTTTTATCGGGGTTAAACAATTACACAATAGATAAATCTATGGGTCACATACTTCATTCTATCACTCATGCTTTGTCTAGATGTTTGATAGAGATGAAAAGTGAATCAAGTTCGTTAGTGATTCATGAATTGGAAGTGGTCGAATATAAAGCATCAACTTCCCTACGATATCTCGCATGTTTAGTAGTACTACCTTGGGATATTCCTATTTCATTACAGAATGATTTGGAACCGTGGGTTACAAATTGGTGGAATAGAACATCCACAATTAATTATTGGTAAGTTTCCAAGTGCATACCTATGAATACATTTGAATACTACAAAGTAGACAAGGAAACAGATCATGTTGGAAACAAAAAAGTCATACTTCAAAACTTCTTAAAGGAGAACATTCCCATCTAACTTTTATGAACAATTTTAATAATCTTACTCGCAAGACCTTGATTACTGATTATATGAAGATAAGGTTCATAAATTCAAAATGAGGCATGCAAAACAACTTTGATGGTTATAAATGACAAAGAGATAAGACAAACCTATCAAAGTCTCGAGTTCAAAATAGTGATATATAATACAAGTCATCTTGAAAATTCAAAAAATATATTCCAAATCACCACTATAGATTCTAGTGAAAGAATTGACACCTTGGAAGCCTCCATTTATAATATGGTAGAGTTATCTAAAGATATGTCAAGTTTCAAGCCTCCATACAAGTATATGCTATTTTTATTAAAGAATAATGGCACAAATTTCAATTGGTAATAATATCCAAATTCCTTACCGAGTTTATACACCCAAATAGTTCATAAAAACATGTTAGTAGGGCGATGAAGGATAAAGATATCAGCTAAGTGATTTTTCCCTTCCCAATTATGTGTTGCCTCAAACCTACAAGTGGTTACCAAATTGTTATGTAGGATAGGTATTGTTGGATACACCGACCACACTGAGAGGGGGGGTGAATCAGTGTAGGGTTGTTTTTCACAATTCCCTTCACAAAACTCCTTAGTTAACAAGTTCCAATTACTCATCAATTAATAATTTCATTTATAACTAGTTATATGTGAACATATATCAGCAACATATATCATCAATAATTCATCACCACATGGAACACAAAGAACACACGATGTATGTACAATTCTATTTTTATTACGGACTACAATCCTTGGGCTATTAGCAACAACTGAATAGAGTTACAACTCCACAAGATCACGAGCTCTACAATGCAAGACTCATCTTACACAACTCATCACCAACTGAGAAGAGATATTGATCCTCAACAAATACCAATCTATCAATAGGTACATGACCTGTTAGTAGTGCATCATGTGTATGTACGCGCCCTACCAGTAGTACAGTTCATGTATGTATGCAACCTGTCTGTACTACAACCTGTGTATTCCTTTTGAACAATTAGGGTTTTCTATCCATGAAAAAACATATCCTCTGCAGCCTTCAATCACATTCACTTCTATATTTCATTGTCCAATCTGTACCATAACCAATCTCAACACATCCATACTCTCCAAAAACTTACTCATGCTCCTCAACCATACAATATGAATGCTACTCAAACATAACTAACCAATATAATATGGTAATCATATCAATACTGAAACATAAGAGTGATTCTTGCTCTATCAATCAACCAACATAACCATATCACAATAGCCATACCAAGAATGCCTCAAGCATTCACGATACAATAAGCAACAATATCCATCAAGACAACTATGTAATCATAATAGAACATTTATGGCAGATCTGAGCCCATAGAATGCAGATGTGGAACATGCTTCAGACTTCAAGAACCTAGCATCAGCTCACACTCAAGTCGTCATGGCTTCATCCAACTATATGCTCTCTACCTTCCTTCAACCCACGTGTGTATGTGATCTGGCTCATTGCAGTGCGCGTATGTATGCTCTCTGACCCACTTCTGTTCGCATACTCCTTCATAAACTAGGGTTTCTGAACTTCTGAAACTTTCACCATCGAGATCTCGGAATTACGGAAACTTTGATGCGTCCATGAGATCCTCCAACCACTCTCTCTCTCATAACAAATATTCAATATATGATCAAGAGATGATTTTCACAAGATACCCTTGCTTCTTATTTATACTCTCCAAGTAACTTCCTTAGAAGCATCTTCTAGGCCACTTTGTCCACATAGCCACTTTTTCCACATATTCACCTATATCCAAATTTGCCCAATTTGCAACTTTTCCATGTATCCAATATCCACTTGACCACTTAACCACTTAACCCATTTTCCTCATTCTAGGGTTAACCGTCTTATAACTACTTTCCATAATTAGAAAGTTCTCCATTTAATTTATTATCTAAATAACCCTCCTTGACTTTGTCACTTCACTTTATTATTTAAATAATTCTTTTTGACTTTGTCACTTCACTTTTAAATAATTTATTCTTTGCAAGTGCTTGACTTATTTGATCTTTTGGGGCTTCAAGCCAACATATGAGGGTCCTCCAACTTTGTAAGGCCATAACTCTCAAACCGTGAGGCGTTATGTGACATTTCACATACCACTGGAAATGGCTTGACAAGAACTATCCATCTAGGATAGTTTCACTGACAAATTCATTGATATTGACCTCATTATTCCACAATTTATCATGGTTTCTCTTACCATACTTCTTGGATAACTCAACCGCAAAGCATCTTCCCGTGAGGGATTTCACCATTAGGGGACCACTTTGGAGTTAATCCATTTGTACTCCTTATCAAATATGATAAGAAAATAATGAGTCATCTTTACATCAATCCAACTATGCATAATATATCAATGAAGCCACATCGATCCATCTTCATCTATTCATCATATATCAATGAAAAATCATTTATCCATCTTCATCTATGCATGACATCATATGACTATGAATCCACTTGACATCAAGGACAATACATGATCCATCAATACTATGACAAGACATTGTTCCTTTGACATCAATCCTTTGGTATCAATGATTTTGACATCAATGACAACATGTTCCAACAATCTCCCCCTTTGGCATTGATGGCAATACCAAAATTGATGCCGACACCAATCATTGATGGAAACATGTAGGCATGACATTGCTCTACATCAATAGTCATCTCAATCACATCAATGTGAATATCTATCCCCCTTTGACATCAATGGAAAAGGGCCATTCTCCCATTGGGGCTACTCCCCCTGCCTGAACTCTCCTTGGGGTTTATCCCCCTATCTAAATGCCTTTCATCTTCCTAGGAATAATCATTCCCATTTTTCAAAAAGGGATATCTTTCTGATGTAATGTTGAAGATATATAGCTCATTCTCCCCCTATGACCACCGCTCCCCCTGGAACTATGTTGTTGTGCTCTTTCTCCAAGTATAGGTCTCTTTTTCAAGTATTTATCTTTGCATCTGATAAATCTCTCCTCCTGGAATAATGAGAAAAAGAATGACTCCCCCTATGGGTATGTATCCCCCTATCTTATCTGCAATATGAACAATATGCTACCACTGCAATATGCTTTTGCTACAAATGCTACTCCGCAATTGGAACATAGATCAAATGCTCTTTATATGATGATCCTTGGACCTTCCATGCATAAAACGCATGTCATACCATACATCACGAAGAAAAATATATGTCAACATGGAATAGAGAGTCATGAACAAAATATCAACCAAATACATCATGTGCCAACCATGCATCAATACCACAACAAGATGAAATACAATCAATATGTGTCCTCATGCATGTATGCCATATCCACCATAAAACATGTGCCAATCATACTTCTAGTAGGTGCCTCTAGCAATGTAGAAAAAGTGTACCAATCATGCATCAACTATAGATCAAGCTATGACTCATCAATGATGTATAACATGACCACCTTATCAACTCATCAACTACATGTCCCACTATGTATCCCATCCATATGCCAAATGCATGCACCGAGATATTCAACAAATATGCTTCTAACATCATAAGGTATATCAGGGGAACTCAAATATGCCCCAGCCATGTATCCTAATAGATCTACCTCAACCTTCATTCACTAAAACAAATACTATTCACCCAAAAATACATGTACTATAAGTGAGCCTCAATAGATCAATGATATCTCTAGCTATCATCATCATGAAATATCTCATAACCAAAGTGCCATAATTTCACTGTCACAACCAACATTGTCCCCCAACATAAAAATGTCTCAATCCACACTCAAGGGTTCGTACCATGTATTCAAGATAGTCTTTCAACACTCAACCATATATCACCACCATACATACTACAACTATGTATGCCAACATGTAATCATGAAAACCTGCAACAAACATGTCAGACCCTACAACAAACCATGTCAGACCCTGCAACACATAGTTATACCATCATACCATGTTGCAACTCATATGCATATCCTTTTTCCCAAGGAGTTTTACCACATATACATGGCCTGCTTTATAGACAGCTCGTGTATGTACATGACCTATTCATAGGTCAGCTTTCATATGTACATGAATGTTACCATTGTAACGTATGTATGCTTATGCATATGAAAAACATTAGCTTCCCTTAAGGTTTCCATTATGTTCTGACTATTCAGTTATCTTCACCCACTTTTGAAGGTGTCCCACCTTCTTAACTTCATGCCTTCCTAACTTCATGCCTTCCTAACTTCATGCCTTCTTCTAGTCATGCTATATGAATTCCTCATCATGGACTTTCTTCTTGTGTTCCAACAATCCTGGGATTTGTGGCCAAATACACTACAACTGTAGCATCTCATGGTGTGACAATGAGCATAAATATGTCCTACTTGATTACATATCCAACACCTTAGGGTGTTATGAAATATTTCACTATATTTCCTTGCATAATATCGACATTCCAAATTTTTGTGACCATATTCATTACATGAGTAACATTGACCATAAAAAACATTTTCATACCTTTTCTTTGGTGTCCATCTTGAAGGTGTCTCTGTTTTTTGAGGTGTAAATAAGTCTTCTCGATGTCTTCCTTGCTTTGTTCTTTTGAAGCTTTCCTTGCCTTATGTAGATGGTTGAATTGCAACATTATTTCCATCCTTTGAGAGTGATGGACTTACCTCATGCTTCTTTGAGGGGATTTCTTCAACATGTGTAGCTTCTTTGTTGTATCCAAGACCTGATCTATCATTTGGTGATCTTTGACTATCCAAGATCGCATTCAATATTGTTGAGCTATTCAAGAATTTGTTTGAATTCTCTACTTTCTTTCTAAGATCAACAACTTTAGCTTCCAACTTATGACATGACTCTTCCTTTTCATTTAATTGATTCTTTAATAGTTCCTCTATCCTTTTTACTTATTCAATTTGGGTCTTGAGATTGACATTATCTTCAAGACTTTTGCTAATCTCATCATCTATTTCATTCTTTAGTCTTTTGATGTCTTATTTTTTTTCTTCTAATTGAGTCTTTTTACTTTCTTCTTATTCCTTGAGAATTTCCTTTAACTTCAGCATATTCCTTTGATTCCTTTAAAAAAAAAAATTAGTGTTCTCATAAATATAGTTATATTCTATGTAACAATGGTATTATTCGTATTCAAATAGACCCCATTAAACTTTATTTTTAATCTCTAATAGTTATTCTTCTACTTCTTACATGTGATAACTATCATCTAACTCTACACATACTATTTCTAGATTTTCTTCTTCAGTTGTAGAGAAATATTCAACATCATCACTTTTTGAAATAATGTAATCAAGGGATTTTGGAGTTTCTTTACCTTCATTGATCTTGACGGAATTGTCTTCAAGGTCTTCCTTTTTTTCTTTGGTATGTCTTCTATAGCTTTAGCCATAGATCCTTGGTGGAAGTGCATTGTCCCATGCTCTCTTTGATAGCACTTGAGGGTCCACTAAGAATGGTATTCAGAGACAATGCATCATTCTCCTTTTCTTCCCTTTGAGTTGCAAACTTTGACTTGTTCTTCAAAGGCATTGATCGACCAATAGCCTCTTTCCAAACACCCTCTTTTATTTCCTTCAAATGCACTTTCATTTCTATTCTCCATGTAGAATAGTTTTCCTTTTCAAGGATTGGAACTTCATCATCCATTTGTGTATCCATGGATATCCTCCAATCTTGTTAAGTCTTATAGTGAAAACCTCGCTCTGATACGAATTGTTGGACACATTGACCACACTAAGAGGGGGGGTGAATTAGTGTAGGGATCTTTTTCACAATTCCCTTCACAAAACTCCTTAGATATAAAGTACCAATTACTCATCACTTGATATTGTCATCTATAACCAGTTATATGTGAACACATATCAGCAACATATACCAACAACATATATCATCAATAAGTCACCACCACATGGAAAACAAAGAACACAAGATGTATGTACAATTATCTTTTTATTACGGACTACAATATTTGGGTTATCAACAACAACTGAATAGAGTTACAAATCCACAAGAGCACCATCTCTACAATGAAAGACTCAACTTACACAAATCAACACCAACTGAGAAGAAGAATCAATCCTCAACAGATACCAATCTGTGAACATGTACGTGATCTGTTAGTACTGAAACGCGTGTATGTACACACCCTACTAGTAGTACAATTTACATATGTATGCGGCCTGCCTGTACTACAACCTTCATATTCCTTCTAAACGATTAGGGTTTTCTAGAGATGAAAAACTTATATCCTCTACAACCTTCAGTCACATTCACTTATTTCTTTCACTGTCCAATATGTACCATATCCAATCTCAACACATCCATACTCTCAAAAAACTTACTCATGATCCTCAACCATACAATATGAATGCTACTCAAACAAAAGTAACCAATATACTATGGTAATCATATCAATACTGAAACATAAGGGTGTTGCTCACTGTATCAATCAACCAACATAACCATATCACAACATCCATACCAAGAATGCCTCAAGAATTCACCACACAATAAGAAATAGTATCCATCAAGACAACTATGTAACCATACCATAACATTTATGGTAGATCTGAGCCCAAAGAATGCAGATTTGAAACTTGCTTCAAACTTGAAGAACTTGGCATCAATTCACACTCAAGTCTCCATGATTTCATCCAACTTTACATGCTTTTCCTTCCTTCAACCCATGTGTGTACGCACTCTAGCTCATTGTAGCCTGTGTATGTACACTTTTTGGCCCACTATTGCTCACGTACTCCTTCAGAAAATAGGGTTTCTGAAATTCTGAAACTTTCACCATCAGGCTCTCAGACTTATGGAAACTTTGATGGGTCCATGAGATCCTATAGATACTATCTCTCTCTGAATAGATCTTCAATATATGCTCAAGAGATGATTTTCACAAGATACCATTGCTTCTTATTTATACTCTCCAAGTATCTTCCTTAGAAGCATCTTCTAGGCCACTTTGTCCACATATCCACTTTGTCCACAGAGTCACCTATGCCCAAATTTTCCCAATTTTCCACTTTTCCATGTATCCAATAGCCACTTGACCACTTAACCCATTTTCCTCATTTTAGGGTTAACCTTCTTATAACTACTTTCCATGAGTAGAAATATCTCCATTTACTTTATTATTTAAATAAGCCTCCTTGACTCTGTCACTTCACTTTATTATTTAAATAATCCTCTTTGACTTTGTCACTTCACTTTTAAATAATTTCTTCTTTGCAAGTACTTGACTTATTTGACCTTTTGGGGCTTCAAGCCAACATATGAGGGTCCTCCCACTTCGTAAGGTCATAACTCTCAGACCATGAGGAGTTATGTCATGTTTCACATACCACCAAAAATGGCTTTACAAGAAGTATCCATCTAGGATAGTTTCACTAACAAATTATTTGATCTTCATCTCATTATTCCACAATTAATCATGGGTTCTCTAACCATACATCTAGGATAACTCAATCACAAAACGTCTTCCTGTGAGGGCCTTCACCATAAGGGGACCACTTTGGAGTTCATCCTTTTGTACTCCTTATCAACCATGATAAGACAATAATGAGTCATCTTTACATAAATCCAACTATGCATCATATATCAATGAAACCACATCAATCCATCTTCATCTATGCATCATATATCAATGAAAACTCATTGATCCATCTTCATCTATCCATGACATCATATGACTATGACTCCGCCTGACATCATTCCATTGACATCAAGGATAATACGTGATCCATCAATACTATGACAAGACATTGTTCCTTTGACATCAATCCTTTGGTATCAATGACTTTGACATCAATCATTGGACATCAATGAAAACATGATCCAATAGGTACAACTCATAGAATTATGCTCTTGGATTAACCATGTGTAGATAAGGGTCGATAACTAAAAAAATTATAACGATAAATTCGAATGATTTGAACTTAAGCCACATGTTTAGTGTAAAATCGGCCAAGAAATAACAATTTTAGTGTAAAATCGACCACTAAATCACAAATACATATGTGACAATGATCTATGAAATTAGATTGAGGGTTTTTTCACTCACATTTCTTTTCCATGAAAACCAGTTGAGGTGCATGGTAAAATTACCATTTTTTCTTTACTAGTGCGTGGGTCGATGCCTCGACCTTACTTAAGAAATGGACACTCCTCGATGTTGTTGGAGGTTGTTGAAGGTCACTGGAGGTATTCCTCTCTAAAGGTCTCAGTCTGGACTCCGAAGTATTGGGGGCGGGTTCCATTGGGAGGGGGAGGGTTATGACATGGGAGTTGGGCCCGGAGGGTCGGGAGGGGGAGGGATTATAATAATGAATAGGGTGGGGGTGGTGGTTTATATATATATATATATATATATATATATATATATTACACTCGAATTCATCCCTTTGTCACATTCGAGAAAGCTCGAAACCAAAATTTTCTTGGGTGATCACACAGGAAACCTCAAATTTCTTGGGCGAGTGAGTCGGAAATGTCAAATTTTGGTGGGAATCTACGTTAGAAACCCCAAATTTGATTTGGCGTCCACACTGGAAACCCCAAATTTGGTTGGGCGCTCACACTAAGTCAACAGTGGATGAATTTATTCAAGCAACTTTATATCATATTTGACTCGTATGGTAGAATTAAAGTCCAATCTAGTCAATGATTCTAGGGTTATAATTAGGATTAAGTTACATCTATGGATGTGTTTTTAAATTTATAACTATATGATTGATAGTTTCCTTTTAACATCCATTGTATATATTGTTTACTATAGGAAGGACAGGGAGATAATGTGGTAAAGAGAAATATTGATAATGGCACTAATGAGGGCACTGTTAGTGATGGCGATGAGGTGAGGATGGTGAAATTTGTGGTGATCATGGTGAGAAGGTTGATTAATCAACCTATGGTTAAATATCATGAAATATTTGATTATATCGAGGAAGAAAATTCTTTGGGAATATTAGAAAATGTAATGACCCTCGTCGTTACGACAGCGTGCGACGCATAACTAGTGAACTATGTATTTTTTTTCTTTTAAAACGAAGGAAAGTAACAACGACAACATTAAATCAACGCAACTCGAAGACAAACACAACACACACAATTTAGGCAACAGGAAAACATAACGACCTAGCATACTAGCACATCAAGCAACTAGAAGCAACATAAGACAATCCATCAGATGAAAAATAGAAATGACTACCCTCTCATCCTACCCATCAAGGTTAGGACCTCTAAGACACATAAGAAATGATCCAGCCTAGGTTCCCATCGATTTTTACCGTTTAAGGTCTCAAGACTGGCGACTGTTCTGAGGAACAAAGAGGTGTCTATGTCTCTCTCGACACAGGAAAGATCATGCCTACTAATCTAAAATACACCATCAATCAACCAACCAAAACAACTTTGAAGACCAGTAACTAGAACCTTCCCGCCAAACAAGAGACAATCACAATAACATTACAACAAGTACAACCTTACTTAAAAAAAAACAACATCATCCACAACGGGAGGCACACGATTCAAAGTCAGGTTTGTACGTGCATGTTGATCAACGCGCTCAATGACCCAGTCATAAGGTATCATGTCATCACCTGGTGATCGATGCGCTACAGACCCACGTGCAAACAAAAAGATTCCAAACCTTCTACCAAACATAAAATCTAAGACGCCTCAAATCCACTGGCACTAATATACATTGTTACTGAAGATGGTGTTTTAAAGTTGTAAATAAAAGAGAAAGTGTTGAAGGTGAAGAACTTGTAGTTTGTAAAATCATAGTCTAACTTATATAAGATTTTCTTATTCCATTAAAACTTTTCACATTAAAACAAGGTCTTAATAAATTCTTATACATATTATGAAATTGATATCGAGTCGAAGAGTTCTAGATAAGGTAAAGAAAAGAACTATGACCAAACATAATTTCTGGTAAGGTGAAGGACAAGGCTCTAAATTGTCAAGGGAAAAGGGGATATGTCACAAAGAAGACATTTATGGTTGAAAAACTACAACCAAACTTTTATAACCTTTTTCAATAGCAATTTCAAAGCAATTTTTGTATTAATCATCCAAAAATTATAAACATTGAGGACCCATTATATTTATATCAAATAGGAAAAACATAATTAGGATAGATGTGAATAGTCAGTATATCACCAAATGTAGATTTGGTTTATAAATCATTAACCACTTTATGCAAGAAAAAAAATTGGTTTTATCAATCTTAAATAAAATATTATATTTACTATTTATTCTTTTTAAAAGGTGCTCATATACATATTACAGATCTAATACTTGTTTTGAAGAATTCGAGATAGAAAATAAAATCCCTGTGTAGTAATGATTGGAATTCAATGACAAATAACATATATGTGTAGTAATAACTGCAATTCAATAGAAATAAAAGTTTTCGTGCTATTCGCTGCCAAAAAAAACATTTCTAAATTGCAAAAATACTACCATCTCTTAACCACTCAATAATTAAGCAAAACAAAACATTTCCAATTACATAATTATGCTAGTTCTTAACCACTCCATAATTAAATCTTGTGGGAATTTATAGAACTCTATAAAATAATAATAAAAACTTTGTGTAACCGCATCAAATTGCAGGGTGGTTATTAAAGGAATGGGTAAGATCCGGGCGTAGATAGACCACAAGTTTGATGCACCAGTTATCACTGTGCATTTTTTAAAAATTGTTGTGTGTTTATTCAAGAGGACTAAAAGTTGGGCGTGCTTAACCCCATGTATCGGAATTAGAAATGTTCACCTACCAACTATCCTTAAACAAAGACTCACCAAAACAAGAGAATATTTCAAAATTGAAATCATTGATTATAAATAAAAACTATCCAAGAAAACTTAGAAATTTGTGGGTAAAAAGGGGCAAGAAAACTTGAAATAACAGAGGTAAATTAATCCAAGGAATATAACATAGAAATGACTAAAGAGTTACCTCCTATGAACATAGCACAGGGTTAATACAACTTGGTTCTCTCTGTCTCTTAGAAGGGAAAAACTCTACAATTATAGCCGCCATTTTCTTAAGGGAATATCCCCCGAGCCTAGAGAGATAGAAGACAAGGATTGAAAAACAAAAATCATCACGATTTTTTCTCGGAATTCATCTCATCTAAATAAACTTGTCTTTTTATATTTGAGCGTCGAAATTAAAAGGAAAGGGAGAAACTGGAAGGAAACCGATGCAAGGAAAACACAAAAGTTACTTAATATCCTCGTTGTGGGAAGATCATGATTTTTGGGTGCAACTAGAAGGAAATAGATGCAAGGAAATACAAAATTTATTTAATAACCTCATTGTCGGAAGATCATGATTTTTGGGCGAAATTAGAATGGCAACAGATGCAAGGAAAATGCAGAAGTTACTTAATAGCCTCGTTGTTGGAAGATCGGGATTTATGGGTGAATTAAAAATGAATTTGCAAAGAGTAAAAACAACATTAATCGCACATAAATAATACGTTTGGTGAACTTGAGAGACATCTCAAAATCGTTGTGTGGAAGAATGAGTTTGTAAAGAAAAAATCACAATAATCATAGATACTAAGGAGGGAATAAACACCCAAGATAGAACTCCTTGTTGGGCACAGAAATGATCCTACACTTATTATCGATGCACAAGAAAGAAGGACATTTGAATCTAAATCTTTAACACTGGAGTGAAAGACAATGGATTTGTCTCCTCACCATCTACTCAGGTAGAGACTAATAACATAAAAGATAAAGGAGAATAAGATAAAAACACAATTTTCCTTGTATTAAAAACAATAAAAGAAACACATAGAAGAATGTGCAATTGCAGAGGAAGAGTTTGTTGGAGAGTAAGAAATCGTGGGTAAAGAAGAGAAGAACTTTTAAAGCAGTTCTACACCAAAAGGATAGCAACAAAATCATTTTTTGGGTAGAGATAAAATTTATGAGTGAAGGTTCCATAAAAAATGAGATGTAACCACTGAATTAGAGCGTGGATTCACGTGGGAGGAAATGAGTTAGATAAGAAAGGATCATTCCAATAAATTACAAGCAAGGATGATTTTAGGGGCTAAATTTCGCTCATGGGCTAATTTTCCATGGTTTTTCCAAAAACGAGATTTGCTATTTTAAAAATAATTCACCTAGATTCTATATGATAAAATTATTTTACCTTAAAAAAAGCCAAAATTTTATAAAAACTATATAAAATCCTTAGAAATTTGAATATTTATACAAAAATATTGCCAATCATTTATAGTTGGCATATGAAGGATTAGTAAGATTCACCAAGGTTTCTACATTTTAAAATAAATTTCCATCCTTAAAATCATCCATGATTACAAGCAAGGGTTTTCCAGGGAGAAAAATAGACAATAACTCAATGATGGAAGCATAAGGCTGGGAAATTTTCTCATGGCGGAACGAATACAAAGATGGGATTACCGCAACGACATGCTTAAAACAAAATATAAAGCCTTGAATAAAATTTACCAGCAATGTGTATGCAATAGAAATTAACTATATTTAAATTGAAACTTCATGATTACAATCTTTTTTTAGGATTACCGTAACCAGAGATGAAGATTTTGAGGTTGTTATTTTGCTCTTGCGCTCCCTCCTGTCTCCCACTTGTTGACCATCAAGACCTCACCGGTACCTCCCAGCCAATGCTAGAGGTACTCTTCTTCTCCCTGAGCCCCCTGAGCTGCAAAGGGGTCATCCACACAATACCAGAGAATTCTATCTCTCATATCAACTCGCAAGGTTGAGCTACCACTCGTTACCCGAGCTAGGTATCCCGACTCTCACAAGAGAAAATTTAGTCAAGACAAAATTTCAGCACCGTAATGTTACGCAAGATAGATGTGATGCGAGTCTGGCCAACAAGCTATCATCATCCTGCATCTATCAACGAATCCTATCATCAATAAAAATCAACATCATAATATCTAATCATATGTACATATGTCACATCAAAAACATTCAAAACCTAAGAATCCACTCCCTGACTCAATCCAAAGTCCAAGGGGTTTCATTGATGCCTCAGTATAATCAACGTCCAGACTCATGCACACTCAGGAGAACCCACTCAATAGAACATGTCTATGTAAATACAACAAAATAACATATCATCATAATGAAAACAACCAATAGTATAATGACTCGTATCACTAACACGAAAGTAAGGTGCCTGATACGTCGTACGCACAGGAATAAAATGAGCACTCTTCATCAGAGTGTCAACTACCACCAAAATAGAGTCGTGTTTCTTTACTGTCAGTGGAAGTCCAACAATGAAATCCATCGAAATGACGACCCATTTCAATTCCGTAATATTGTGTGGATGTAGTAATCATTTCAGATGTCTATGTTCATCCTACACCTACTGGAATTCTAGACATCTTTCCACATAGTTGACTATGTTTGCCTTCATTCCTTTCGAGAAGAATAAGGGTTTAAGGTTTTCCCTCATCTTCGTGACTCCAGGATGAGCCATGTACACTTGTTTATGAGCCTCGTTTGGGATCAAACTCCTCAACTCATCTTTGGGTGGTACGTAAATTTGACTTTAAAATCTCAATAATCCATTGTTTTCCACAGTAAACCCCTCAAATTTTGGTACCATCATTGTGTTTTTTCCGATAAAATCCTCGACCTTTTTGTACCAATCATCGTTGTGATGTAAAGTTAGGATCCTTTAAC
Organism: Picea engelmannii; assembly: GCA_009831015.1. NCBI lineage: Eukaryota > Viridiplantae > Streptophyta > Pinopsida > Pinales > Pinaceae > Picea > Picea engelmannii. The sequence continues at coordinate 217,713 of ML808241.1, forward strand.
ATAGATTAATCTAAAGAGGCACCACTGAAAATATGTGTGGTCTACAACTCAACCCATCTTCCACTTTGTTCACTGATCCTTTTATGTAAGTAATCTTGAAATCGTACTCGCTAACCAATTCCAACCAACATCGTTGTCACGTGTGCAAGTCGTTTTTTGTAAAGATGTGTTGTAGACCACAGTGGTCCATTTTTAGTTTAAATTTTCATCCAATAAGGTATTTTATCCAAACTCTCAAGGCATAAACAATGGCTAACAACTCCAAATCATGCGTCGTATAGTTCTCCTCATGCATTCTAAACTTTCTCGAGATGTAGGCGATCACTCGACCGTCTTGCATCAAGACTATGCCTAAGCCTTCTTTGGATGTGTCTGTGTATACCAAGAAGTTCGTGTCCTTGTCAGGGACCTTTAGTATCAGTGTTGTTGTCAACATCTCCTTGAGCCTTCGAAATGCCTCCACACATTTATTGGTCCAAACAAAGTTCTTGTTCTTCTTATGCAATTTTGTGATCGGATTTTCTATCTTCGTAAAACCCTCGACGAACCGTCGATAGTATCCTGCTAAACCCATGAAGCTACACACTTCGGGGACATTCGCCGGTGCAAGCCATTCCATAATAGCCTCTAACTTTGTTGGATCCACAACGATACCTTCATCTAAGATTACATTCCCTAAATAATGAATCTTCGATTGATAAAATGAGAATTTAGACAGTTTCCAAAACAATTTGTTCTCTCGAAGACACTGTAGCACCAAGTGCAAGTGCTCATCATGCTCCTCCATTTTTCGAGAATATATGAAAATATCATCAATGAATACTTGGATAAACTTGTCCAAGTATTCGCAGAACACCCCATTCATCAAGCTCATAAAATCCCGAGGGGCGTTTGTCAGTACAAAAGGTAAAACATTAAACTCGTAATGTACAAACCTTGTCTTAAAGGAGGTCTTAGGGATGTCATCCTCCTTGATTTGTAACTGGTGATACCTTGATCTCAAGTCGATCCTTGAAAACATCGTTGCTCCCTTCATTTGGTCAAAAAAATCATCAATCCCTGGAAATAGATACTGATTCTTGATCGTTGCCTTGTTCAATTGATAGTAGTCAATACAGAGTCTCCATGACCCATCCTTATTGTAAAAAATAGCAGGCACACCCCACAGTGACATAGTGAGATGTATAAGTCCTAGGTCAAGGAACTCCTTCAATTGCATTTTCAACTCCTGTAACTCTGGGGTCGACATCTGATAAGGTGTTCTCGCTATAGGTCCAGTTCCTGGTTTTAGGTGTATGGTAAATTCCAAATCCCTTTCAGGAGGAAACCTTGCTAACTCCTCTGGGAATACATCTGCAAACTCTCATACTACCAGAAGGTTTTCTAGTCATTATGCCACGCCCTTTTCATTTAACGCAAGGATCGCATAAATCTTGTATCCCTTGTGCATGCTCTTTCGTAGCTGCAAGGAAGAGATGAACCTCATGGAAACTCCCTGGTTCTGACCTACAATCACATGTCTATGTCCCTCACCATTGACCAAGATCAATCGTTTCATCTTATAGTTGAGTATCGCCTCATGCGATTCCAACCAGTACATACCGATCACGACGTCAAAAGACCCTAATATCATGACATATAGGTTATCCCTTGTGCAAAAATGGATGAAATCCAAAGAGGTCCCCTTATGGTGAAAACCCTTATGTGAAGACGCTTTGCAGATTGAGTTATCCTAGAAGAATGGTTGGAGGACCAATTCTTGTATGTGGAATAATGAGATGAAGATTAAGGAAATTGTTGGTGAAACTATCCTAGATGGATAATGCGTGTCATGCAATTTCCAGTGGTATATGTAATGTCACATAACTCCTCATGGTTTGAGAGTTATGTCATTATGAAGATGAAGGACCCCCACATGAAGGCTTGAAGCCCCCAAGGTCAAAGAAGTCAAAGTGACCTAAAAGAAGAAATCATTATTTAAATGATAAAGTAAAGTGACAAAGTCAAGGTGGATTATTTAAATAATAAAGAGAAGTGACAAAATCAAGAAATATTTAAATGATAAATTATTGGAGAACTTTCTATTTATGGATAGTGGTTAACCCTAAAATAAGGAAAATAGGTTAAGTGACCTAGAAATGGATAAAGTGACCTAAAAATGTGTTAAAGAAGAAATCATTATTTAAATGATAAAGTAAACTAACAAAGTCAAGGTGGATTATTTAAATAATAAAGAGAAGTGACAAAATCATGAAGGAATATTTAAATGATAAAGTATTGAAGAACTTTCTATTTATGGAAAGTGGTTAACCCTAAAGTAAGGAAAATAGGTTAAGTGACCTAGAAATGGGTTAAGTGACCTAAAAATGGGTTAAGTGACCTAGAGGATGAAAGTATAAATAAGATAGCAATGGTCTCTTGTAGATTATCCTTTTTGTGGATCAATGTAGAGCTTCTTATGAGAATATCTTTTGGAGTATTGATGGAGAGCTTATTGTGATAGCTTCTTGCATTTTTGGTCTGGAACACTTGAGGATATTGAAGAAATATAGGTGAATGAGGTAACCAAAGGATATCTAAGATGAATTTTATAGGGAAGGTGAAGAAAAGAGGGTTGGAATTCAAGGGAGGATAAATTATTTTCATGATGTTTTCTAAGGTATGTTATTTACAGGTCATCTCACCATTTTCGCAATAAATTGTTTTCTATAATGATTTAGACTGTGAGATTGATATTCCATTGAGACAACATATCCAATATCTCTGGTAAAAAATTCATCTTGTGGGTCATTTTATTTTTGGAGATACACCCCGTGGAAAATAGAGTTTGTGGCTAGTCCCGGAACTAGTTTAAAACAATTGTTTCGGGTAAAAACGTCATAAATTATTCATAACAGATACGAATTCAGTGATCCCAATTGTGATGGTTAGAGTACAATATTTAGTATTATGTATAACAGTTTCAGATTAATTCAACAAACATTTTGTGCGGGGCACTCTCTACAAGGTCGCTCTCTACAAGGTCGCTCTCTAGAATAAGCCAGAATTCAGCAAGGTGTGTCATTTTTG
>ML808242.1:0-18871 GCA_009831015.1 Picea engelmannii
CAATCCAAGCACTAAGCAAGGATTCCCTGGAACACATCCAGGGGCCCTAGAACACATCTAGGGTCTTGTATCATCAACCACCAAGGAACACATCCAAGGATCAATCCAAGCACTAAGCAAGGATTCCCTGGAACACATCCAGGAGCCCTAGAACACATCTAGGGTCTTGGCCATCCTCCAGGAGAATGGTTGTCGCTGCTGCATATAAATTTAACAAAACCGAACCAATAAAAGTGTTGAATGTTCAAGGTAAGGAAGATGTTAAGACAAGAGTGGCAAGGGTCATTTATGCATGGGGAATCCCCTTCAATGTGGTTTGGTCTCCCTACTAGTAGGATTGGGTGAGGGTGATTAACACTGCACTTCAAGGGTTCAAGGGCCCTAACTACAAGAAACTTCAGACCACTTTGTTTACAAAGGAGAGGCAACTTATAGAGGATGTCTTGGACCCCATTCATTCTTCATGGAGAGGATTTCTATTGTGTTAGATTGATAGACAAATACAAGGGATAGGCCATTGGTCAATGTCATTATTTCTTCACCAAAAGGTGTTATTTATAGAAGGCCAAAAATTATTCAAGTGAGATCAAAGACAACCATTTTATTGCAAATATTTTAGTTATTGCTATTAAGAGCATTGGACCCCCCAACACAATGCAAGTAATCATAGAACGCTCTAGTTTACAAAGCCACAGTCTTGATTGTAGACTACAAGTACCAATCGCATATTTTGGACTTCATGCATAGTCAGTTTTAACCTTAGTTTGGTACAGTGTTACCAACATCCTATCGGCGAAAATATCGCCAAGGGTCCGGAAAAGAAAATATCAGCAACATCGGGGAAAACATCAGAAAATGTTGACAAAATGAAAAAAATACAAAAATATTCATTTTTTTCAATTTTTTAAATATCTAAAGCATCAACAACATCAAATAAATGCATTTACACTTAAATATGAAAAGAAAACTGATATATAAGATGTTTAATATGTCTAGTATACTCAAATACATCACAAATCGACATTGTATCATGTCCCGACTCTAAAGCCTCAAAATATCATCAAAAAATATAATAAATGTATCTCATCATCATGAGTCATCTATAACGAAACCAGATAAATAAACTAACTATTCCCTTTTCCCCTTTTACGGGCAAACGTGATGCCTCTAGAAATGGCTTTCCCTTTAGAGGAAGAAGGCCATGGGGATGGCATTGGACTCTAATGTCCTGTAGAAGAAGCAAGAGCTAGACTCTAGTGTCCTCTACTGGTGCTACTGCCAAGTGCAACCCCTCTCTCAGAGTTCGTGAAGATGGTGGTGTTGGTCCACTCCTAGTGTCAATAGTCACCTCCTCTAAAGGAGTCTGCTAACTCTGCTCTAGAATATCCTCCTCCTCTACCTCTCTCTCCTCTGCTACTGCCCCCTCTACCTCCTCATGTAACCAATCAGGGATCGATTCCATGATAGGCCTCTCAGTCTCAACCCTCCATGCAGCGGTGGTGTCAATCCCATCCCAACGAAATGGCAACCACATCAAGTGTTTTTTGAATCTGTCGCACCCACAATTGGAGATAGAAAAAGCTTAACATGCCTAATAAGTGATTTTACTTGAGTGAAGGGTACATCTTTACTAGGGTCATGACAGGAGTTAAACAATCAATGCCACCAACATTGCAGTACATACAGGGCTTGGTGTTCTTGACTAAATGCAAGTTCCATACCCTCATACATGATAGAATCTAGTGGAAATGTTGCAATACTACCAATCTTGAAATCCTGAAAACCGTTAAGACTGTTGAATTTTGAATGGGACCTAAAATTCTACTTTCTCCATATGAAGTCCATTGAGGTTGGAACTGTTATCCCCGATTTCTAGGGATAACTAGGAGATCATGTCTCGAGGCCCACAGGTCCTAGACATGGAGTACCAAGAGCAGGATTGACCTGAGCATGGCCCTGGAGGACCCATCCTTTTCTTCTTTCGTCAGATTCGTCTTGTCAGCAGCAGCAACATCCATCACCATCGGCTTGGTCTTGTATTGTAGAAGGCTCTTGCTTCATGAGGTAATTGGTCTAGGTATCATGGTATGTGTCACTTTTGATCATTATAACCTTTAAATGTATGCANCATCACTCTTCCATCTTGTCTCCCGCTCATCTGTACTATTCCCCTTGTACGGGCCTTAGAATGATCTGTTTGTGGGGTTGCACCTTATCTCGTGGGAAGAAGGGGCTAAAGGCCCAGAAGGTAAAAGCAGCTGGTAAAAGATAAAAGCCTAAAAAATGAAACCTCGAGATGCTTCGCCCAGGGATCCCCGAGAAGGAAATAAAAAAAGCCTCTCAGCAAGAAACAAGAGGGACCCGAAAAAATAACAAACAAGACCTAATCAAGAGGATAGGGGGTCTCATCACAAGCCAACCTATTATGTTCATGGGTACCTAACAACATGACATTGCCACCATCTAGTTACCACGCCAGGGCAGTGACCTTTGGTTGCATGGCCAAGGGAAAGGGGGTCTCATCACGAGCCAGCCTTATCATCACTGTGAAAGTACTTGTGGGTAACACTGTCAGCTCTAGTCACCACGCCAAGGCAGTGTCCTCTGGTTAGCCCTTGAATAAAAAGAAAAAGAAGAAGAAAAAGCAAATGAAGAAAAGAATAAAGGAAAAAGGGGCTTGGAAAAAATTGCATCCATGACGGGTACAGCTCGCCTTCTACAAAGGCACCCACAGGTAATATCATGCATCCCTGGCTCTCACTCTACCCGTATGTCTGGACATCCCTTGAACCACTTCACCTCGTTTACACGACTTGGATGAAACCCCTTGGAAACTTTCCTTTCCTTATGGATACTAGCCCAATGGGGTATCTTGTCCTTTTTCTCAACCTTGTATTGTAGGATTTTGTAGAGTCTTTGAGCTATTGAATGATATATCAGGGTCTTTATGCATATGTTTGATAATATTAATGATGAAATGTGATTGACATTGCTATGATCCCTGTGACTAATGAGCCCATGGAGGGCGTAGTTTTTGATGCGCAGGACCATGCCCGACGGACAGGTACCACGTGGACCGGTACACATGGGGAGATGATTAGTTCGGACCTCCATGGGGCTGAAGAGCCCATCAGATGGTTGTTGAGACCCCATCAGAGGGGCAGAGACAGGACAGTGTTTGACCGAGGTTTTGCACCGAAGAAGAAGGGGACGTTTCACCAGAGGCACTTTGGCTGAGCCAGGCCTAGGGGGATTGACCTACTTGCAGTGGAACGTTGGCCCCAGATGACCTAGGACGTCACCAGGAGGCTTGTGACGTCATCATGAGCATATGGCAGATGGACAGGGTTGTTGGCACGTGTGGCAGTTTGGAAGAGCCCAAGGAAGGCTAACGTTTGGCTTTTGGATGCTGCACTGGCCCCAAAAGGGCCTAACGTCTCCCTCAGGAGGGCTTGACGTCTCACTTTTTTCTCATTTAGGGTTTTAAAAGAACATTTAATGTAGAAATAGTATGATTTTGGTTTAAAGCCTTGTCGGCTAATTTTTATGACCTAAATTTAATTAAAGGTCATTGATACAGTATATATTAAGGAGTTCTATCCTCATTTTGACATAACACACAACTCACTCTCCTAGTGAGATCTGATTTTTGCACCCTACTTGAGTATTTCATCTTTTTGAGTGAGGCACACTTGTTGAAGGAAGGCTTTTCTTGGCATTTTTGGCATTTCTCTTGAAGGAAGGTTTACAACTAGGGTTTGCAATGTTATTTCATCATGATATGTAAGTGTTTTTTTCTACAAAACTTCTTWATTGAATGGTTGTAGTCTTATATTCTTGCATTTATTATAAATTTTGYTGATTTTAAAAACCCGAGGGGACAAACACACAAGTAGGTCGTTGTCTCATGTCCCCTAAGAGAGAAATTCTCAGCCATTGAAGAAGGAAGGAAGAGCCTAGCCATTGCTACACTCTTGTTACTTCTTCCCCTGTGCTAGTTGTGCCTTTTGAGAGTCAAGAAGGAGGAGACGTCCYAAGCCTAGGTTATCTACACCTAGGGYCRTCMTGCTTCTAGGGTTTGGTGATAGGGCCTTGCCTTTGCAACACTCTCCCTCACCTCACTCTCGTGTCTTGATTTATCTTTTATGCTAGCCGTTTTGCCAAGTTTAACCTAAGGAAGGAGGAAAGAGCATGAGGCCTTGCTTAAGCAACACTGGAGTGAGCCTCTTTCCCCTAGGGTTTTGTTTCTGGAGCCCTGCCATCGTAGCACTTCAGAACCCTTCCCTCTAGTCCTTAGCCTTTTCCCTTCAACCTTTGCGTCCTCTCTTGATTTGACTCCATTTACCCTTAGGCACTGATCTTAGGTCTCCAACATTGAAGTGATAAGGCTGACATCATCTTTGGTTATTCCATCTTGACGCAGCAAATTTCATCTATTAAGCAATTGGATGGTGTTTAAAGCATTTATTGAATGAGGGATTGATTGAATACATTGATTGCTACATCATCTTGGCATTTATTGGTGAATTGATATTATTTTCATTGTTGTATTAATGAACATTTATTTCATTAATATCTATTTGTCATAATTGCTTATATATTGATATCAGATAGTTAAATGAAGTACTAACCCATTGAATCATAGCCTGCATATATTGTTTTGTTGTTGCTTTGTTCCGAGCAGGTGTTCTCATTTGGGCCTACACTTCATTATTGGTCATTTAGCCGCACTATCTACTTTTGGTGGTGACATGTGAAGGGGGGACCTTACTTTGACTTTTAAACCTTTTCCCCTTCAAAACTCCAGGTTACCAGGGACGTCTCCCCTGGGCCTAACCTCCATGAATAGAAAGAACCTCCCCATTGTGGTGACATTGGGTGGGGCAGGTTCTTGTTATGCCAGTTTGGCCTCTATCTTCTAGCCATTTGACCTAGCTACAAACTGTGCGATAACAGGAACCACTCTCAAACATCCTGAAAAAATTAATGGTAATGTTAAAAATTTAAGTAAAAGTGACATTCTCCTTTATCTCCTTTATCTTTCATTTTCATCCTTTTACTTACTATTAATATTACCATCAATTACTAGGGTGGGTGAAATGGAGGGGTGGGGGGGCTCCTTTGCTCTCCAAACCCTCTCTTCCTCATCCTTGGCTAAAGAAAAAATGCACTCTTTCTCCTTTGCTCTCCAAACCCTCTTTTTGTTTGCAAAACTACAAGTTTCCGTCTTTATTTCCAAGCTTGTCCATGTCTTTGTGATTTTTTCAATCATCTCGCAATATTATCGAGCAACAATATCGCCAACACCTAAAATGGCGATAATATCGCGATGTTGGTAACACTGGTTTGGAGGAGCTTGAGGCTAGAATACCATGGATTGAAGAGCTCACAAGAGAAGCTAGAGAAAATATAAAATTCATCCCCAACCATCACCAATGTCAAGCAATTTTTAAACAAATTCCAATTTGGAGTTGTTGAGATAGGATATGCCTCGAACTTCGTCACGTCGCACTTCCTTATAGAGGCGAAATATGAATTATTGTCTATGGTGGCTACTGGGATTTGAGTTATTTGGAAACAATGAAATTCAAAGGAGGATAGTACGGTGCATAGACAAGTCATTGATAAGGATTGGGGCAGCAATGTCGACCCCTTGCTCAAGTTTACACCACTAGCATTTGAACCTTTGCCTTATGTCTCGCAAGAGTGATGAATATACAAGTGATCCTTCTGAAGAATAGGATGTGAATCTTGAAACTCCTGACATGGATCTCTCCTTTTTCACTCAAAATATTGCAGATCCATCTTCCATTCATGCATCTACCACTGAAGGTGGGTCTTGTTCAGTATATGTTGGCTAGATGTTAAAGATTTTGACAGTTAAGTGTAGCTCATTTTGTGTTTTGACACGTATAGCCTAATCTATAAGGCTAATTTAAGATTTTGTATACTATAATATTGCATGGGAGTTAAGACATATATGAAAATTATATTAAATTGACATTTATGTCTATCACTGTAAAGTTTAATTTCCCTGATAATTTCATTCTAATTTTTATAATTTACTGTTTAAAAAATAATAATTTTTTGAATTATCTATATCCTTTTATTTTTTAATTTAATGTTCCCCATTTCCTAAAATTCCGGGGTGTCAAAGTTACATGTCATCCCCATTTCGGAAACCTGAACCCATTTCCATGTTTTTTGCAACTCAATCTAGTTGGTCTCCTCCAACAATCTCCTTCAAACTGGAAGGCTTGGCTAAAAATGCTATCATGACAAGCATAATTAGTCCTTGTATGAAAGAATGTAACCATATAGACACATAAATCACTTTATGCATCACTAATCTTAATCCTTGAGTCGAGGTGCAAAACATGTAGAAAAGAGGCTAGTTATATACTAGATAGAAAAGAGGTCCATCTCCTTTTGATGTAATGAACCATGTTTATAGAAGTATAGTGCTATGCTATAAATTATAATAGACTATGTATCCAACTTTTTAATAAATCTTTTTGAGAAGGGAAATAAAATGTGGACATATATAAAAGCTAATAACTTAATATGGGGTAGGTTACTCAAGTACCAATTAGTATAATTGATGGAAGGAGCATGAAATTTTGGATGGGTTGATCAAGGAATACTTGAACAGATCAATCATCAAGGAATATATCAGAAAATTACAATTCTTGTTAGATAAATGTCTCTTTTTTTAGTATAATGATCATACAAGGGGAAGGATAAATGTCACAATCCAAGTAGCACTCACAGCTACACTTGAACAAAGAGAGTAGAAAGGAATTACAATAAAGATGTATAGGGTAGTAAAAATATGTATTCTTTTACGAAAAAGAGAGGAAAAAAAAGAAATATAGTTGTATAATTTCATGTGTATTATATTGGCACAATGCTACTCAAGCACTAAGGGTATGCAATCATCCCTTGGGAAGAATATTCTTTCTTGAACTAACTGGAGATTCCTAGATCACTCCCAACTGTGAATTTGAATCTTCAGGTTGATCTCAATAGTCAGTGTCAACCAATCATGTTTCCTCAATGCATCTACTAACAGAATTACACCCAGGAGTCAGGATCGGTTACAATATTATAAATAAAATGTCAGTAATTGTAACGTGTGGCAAATGGTGTCTTAATCACCAAAATGGAAAAATGTTATAACAAGGGCATAGCATGAAGTGCATAGCAGATAAAAGCTACATCTCAAACATTGCTCCTATTCCGTTACCGATATAAAATCGACCAAAGCCTATTGAATGATATCAGCTTCCAAGAAGCTGGCTGTGGATGGAAAAAGTTACTAATGAAGGCTATCTACAGAAGTCAAATGTGGTTTGTGGAGAACTTCTTTCAAGTGAGCTTATAAAACTGTTTTTTCATCTCTATGCCCCAAACTCGTACCAATTGCAAAAAACTGCGGTTTACAAATCACTTCAATTCACAATATTTGGAGAGAATACATATTGACCTTTTTTCAACTGTCCAACATTGTGTGTAGTGAAATTCACTAAATAAGGCCAAAAGGCAAATCCATACCAAGCTGAAAAGTTCATTGACCCGCCCTGCCATGGCCTTTCCACGAACAATGATGTAGCTTGCTGGCTCTACTTTTCCTCTAACTGAGGAAGTGGATGGATAAACTGAAATCCCTCCCGTCTTTCTTCCTATCAACTGGTTCAACTGCACAAAATCCATGTCTTTCGTACCCATCTCCAAGAGTGATTGACTGCAATTGAAGTATCCACATGATTAGTGATAACAAAAGATAAAATATATATTTTCTTCTAATTTTTTCCATTGTCAGTCTTTTCATCCTTCACAAACTAGTACATTTTGAATAAGAAATAAAAATGTGTGGTAGTATTAAAACTCAATAATGTCCATTAGGCTATGGTCTAGTGGTTGAGACAGGGTGTCACCATGATGATGACCCAAGTTCAAACCCCGATAGGCATAGAGCCCAAGAAATTCAGTCATTGGCCGAGTTTAACAGCCTTCTATATGAAACATTCATTATAAATTAAATTAGGAATTAATATAAAATCCCTTCAATGATAATATTAGGAGTCAAGTCAATAAAGTCACAATAGTGTGACTAGTATTAATCAATAAAGTGTCATTAAAGCCTAGGTAGTTAGGCAAAGTTGCAGTGATATGAGCACAAAACATCAAATGCAAAAATCACTCACACACAAGGACAACCTAATAGAAAGGTTGCAGGTAACAAAGGAAATTGTTGCGATGTAAACATATAGTACACTCTTCTTTATATTATCTATATGTAGCTAACTTGTACAAAACATGGAAATTGGTATGCTGTGGAAATGTTACCCCCACAGATCATTACATTATGAAAAATCCAAAAAAAAACTTTATAACATAAGCTAAAGCCTATTAAATATCCATCTCATCTTCATCTTTGTTGACGCTTAAAAATGCAACGATGAATACTATGCTCGCAAATGATTGCCAAGCTCTATTAAATATTAATATTAATAATAAACTAGTAGGTGGGACCCCCTTGTAGACTTGTGGCGCTATGATGGATATGCTGTGCTTATATTTTGTTTGCTATTGTGATGGTACCAGCATAGTCTTCTATAGTTCGATGTTTCAAATTATGGTTAAAATGTTATGGTGACATGAGCTGGTGGTTGATTGATGCATGGCACTGGATGGTTTTGATGACCCCTCGTAGATTATGTTAAGGCTGCCCTACAGATGAAAGGATCATTATCAGTTTTGTTTTGATATTGCGATTAAACATGGATTAATTGGTTTTAATATGATCTTGATAAAAGGGATAATATTGGGGCTCTTTTAAATAAAAGGACTATACACAAGCTCTAATGCTATGTATAATTGTGACAAAAGAAGGGTGCACTAAACCCTTGCTACTATGGTTATGCGCCTTGTTAAATGTTATATGTTGGATGCACATGGGGTAATGTTATGGCACATTGTTATTTTAAAAGTTTTGACATTACCAAGGGTGGTGCACTATGCAAATGGGATATGGCAATGGATATGTGATTGATTAAATGCTTAGTGCTATGGTGAATTGGCTAGCTCGTACTTGGAATTGGATGAGGTTGGAGGGAGAAGCGACGTGCATTTACTGCACATCACTCAAACACCACTAGAGCCCGTCACCCTAGTCATTCTTGCATTTTGGTTTTTGGCTCTGGTGAGTGTTGATGCTCTGCATTGTTCGGTCGTGAAGGAGGCATGCAGTCTAAGCTTCTTCCTCGCACAGGCTTTTCCAAGTATGGATTCCTTACTTTTCCATCCATGATGGTAATCCTGCCCTTTTGAATCAATTTTTGGCTCAAGATTGCTCATGGTCTGTGTTCCTCAAGCTGTTATGGGACATTTAAATTGTGTATTGGTTTTCTGTCTGTGCGTTCTTCTGGTGATTATTCTGGACTGTTGGCATTTTAAAAAAAAGGAATGGTTATACTCTCCTTGTTGTGTGTAATTTGTGCATGGGTTTATTGATAAAATGGCAGTGAAGCATACTCCGTCGGCTTGGGTTTTGGGTCTGGCTTCTCTATGGAAATTTATTGTTATAATTTGGCAAGCTCTGAGCTTTGCACATGGGTATTACAACCAGTCTCTGTGTTAATATTTGCCACTCCATTTTCTCCTCTGTGGTTGATATTTTCGATCCTCTGGGTTGCAATGTGAATTGTTGAAAGTTTAAAGTTTTTCTTGCCTTGACTTGGCAAAACCCCGAACTGTTAGCTATCATTGTGTTGCCCTCATTAATGTTGTTGCTTGGAAAGTAGTACACAGTCTAAACTTAATGCTCCAAAGGAGTTTAATGGAAGCATTATACATGCTTTGGTTGGGCACGGGTTGTGCTTGGGCACTCATTTTACAGTGTTGTTTAAGAGTTCTCTTCTTCTCGTTCCCTGTTGGAGGTGGTTGTTTGTCATTTTGGTAACCCTCACAGTCAAGATTATGGTTACTTTTTATATGTCTGTGGTAAATTTTGAAAGGCACACGTTGTCTATGATTTTCAAGGATTTAATCCTCTTATCAAGCCACCTGTTATTACCCTCTTCTTGTTGTGTTTAAACCCTAAGTACGATCTTGATATCGATTTACTCACAGTCAAGGGTAAATGGAGCACTATGTGTGCTTGGTCGATTGGGCACGATTTGGTTTTGTTTCTCGTTGGGCAATTTTAAAAGAAGTCTGTGCATGCTGATTTGTGTGAAGCTTGGGCTCAAGAGTTGCATGCTATTTGATTCAAATGTTATTCGAATCAATCCTCATGTTGATTATTTTTAAAAGAGACCTATGTGAATGGATTGGGGCCTGATTAAGAGTTTTAATGCCCAATTCGATTGTGTCGAACAGTGTTAAGTAATGGATAAATGGTGGTAAATATTGTGCATGTTCATATTGGTTTTAAAAAGAAAGAAAAAAAAATTTAGCATTGGAGTATGAATGGTTGAGGCTCAAAGGGTTATTATGGTTATCACATCGATTGCAATGTTGTTGTTAAGATTGTTACATAAAGTTTATATGCTTGAAAAGGCTGTTGTAATTGATTATTTCTGGACATATGAATTATTGTTTGGAAGCCAGCAAGCAATCTGCAAAAGAAGTAACAGTTTAGATGCTGGTTTTGAAAGGTGAATATTGATTGATTTGTGGAGGTTTGAACAGAGATATGATTGATTGTTTGTTTTGATTTACTTTTTATATGAACAGTGTCCATATTATGTCCCTGTCATTCTACCACTTTTCGYTCATTATATCCCCCTCATAATCCCATTTTCATTTTGACAGCCCTATTCTGTAAAATAAATTAAAAAGGTATGTGTACAGCGACAAAAGAGATAACACAGMAATGGTTGGCAACTGATATTTTGGTATTTGATTACACAGTTAAATTATTTAAATAATTGTTGAGCAGTATTTTTGTATTTATTCCCTCTCATTATACCATGTTTTGTTCATTACACTCCCTCCATAGGTCCCATGAACCCTATCACCCCCTGCTCACTTGGCGATTATTAAATGGTTTGTTATGGATGGATTTGCATGTATCGTGTGTCAATTTCTGAGCCAAATATTGTTTCATGCAAGCAGAATGTCATGTATCGTGTGTCAATTTCTAAGCCAAATATTGTTTCATGCAAGCAGAATGTCATGTATGGTTTATTAAGGGCTTAGTTACTGACGAACTACTGCTACAGGATGAGTTTTTGTGGTAGGGGCAGCCATGGCAGAAATAACAGAGGAAGCCGAAACTGGAACAGAGGGGCTAGAAGGCCTAGATTTTCCATTTATTTTGATGTTGATCCCCAAGAATTGAACTAGTTGTTCCAAGCTGGGTTCTTTAACTGGATCAGGCAAGGAATAGTACAACCTCAACCAGAGAGACCCCCCTTCCAGCCTCAAAACATCCCTGGCATTCTTGTTCCTCCTCATGTGTCCTTGCAGGCAGAAGTCCCTGCAAATGATGGATGGAAAGAGATTGTCAACCCAGTTGTCTCACACCATTGTGGCTGGCCCAATTTGTCATTACCTCCTCCACCACCTGTCAATCCTAATGTTCAGATTGCCCCTATTGATTCACCTGTCCAATCTTCACATGCTAGTAAAAGACTTAAAACTAATATTCCCCTTATGCAAGATAAAGGCAAAGCGGTTGCCTCACATTCCTCTCCCTCAAATGATTCCTCAAAATCTGTGTTCTCCTGCATGCATTTGAAGGATGATTGTTCCCATGTAATTAGTGAAATACAGCCTCAAGGTTCAAATCAACCACGGGCTACTTCCGGGAAATCAAAGGGGGACAACAGTGATAAAAGAAAGATTGACTCTCAGAGTGGCAAGTATGGCTTTTAGTTTATGTGTTTTCATTTGATAGAGATTGTGTTGATGGTCTGCAGAAAGTTTGGACAACAAGCTCTTTTTTGGATAATGTGGATTATGTGGATATTTATATATTTTTGAAAATGATTTAAATTATTTCTGATATTTAAATATTCAATTTTGAAGGTATCTAAGGGAGTTACAAGGGTGGCATGTGTTGAAATGACTATCCATTTGTGTTTTATTTTATAATTTGAAAAGAAGAAAAGACGGTAGTCACAAGGGGTCCCACCTACCTAGTTATTATTAATTAAAGACCCTTAACTATTATTATTATTATTATTACTCCTAAACTAAATTAGTTAATTCAAACTAACTTAACTAAAGAAAGTAGTTGAACTACTTCAACTTATTTGGAAAGCATAAAAGCTAAATGAGAAGAAGAAACAAGAAGAGAATAGAAGGAGAAAGCAAGACTAACGATCTTATTGTAGACAGCAAGGTTCGAAACTGAACCAAATCATTCAGATGCTTGTTTTAGAGGTGTCGATCCATCCTTGATAGTCTGTGTATTCTTGTATGTTTGTGGATTAAGTTTCATAGTTGATAAAGGATATTTTGCAGAGTCAAATTGGCAACAGTCTGTGGCAAGTTGATCCAGATTATAAATTTCAGTTTTTACTTTTTGTCAAAATCGTTTTGTATGGTGTTCATCGAGGATCTCTAAATTAGACTTTGGTCCATGCCCTCACAGGGTTTTGTAAAGAGAAAAACACTTTCGATATCTCGAAATGAAATAAATCAGATTGCTATTCTGTCTCATTTATGTGTATTTATGACTTGGTCACTTTTGCTTTTCAATCTCCATATTTACTTTCTATAATCTGTATACATTTCAGAAACTTATATAAAATTGTATGTTATTTCGCAACATTATTTTTATTAATAAATCATCCTAAACCCTTGTAATTAATACTTGCAGATTGGGAAAATATTTTTGAGGCTATAAAACCCATTGTAATATTCCCGACTATCTTGTCCTAGCCAGGCAAGATTCGAAAATGATTGAGTAAAGTAATTCATACCTTCTCCTCAACATTTATTTGGCGACCATACTGGGGAGATCTTCCATATCTCTCTGGTTAATTGTATTCGCATTATCATTGAATATTTTTATATTTCTGCTTTTGATTCTTTGACTGTTTTCTTTTCTTCATAACAGTACTTGTTACAAGGCAACCCAATATTGAGCCCAGTCTTAGAGACCAAACTAGCATTGCTTTAACTTTATTCAATACCATCTTAGAAACCGCTAATACCCGGGTTGAGCTTGAACGCTCGTGGGCAGTAATTGAACAAGACATAAGTGTTCAGGAACGTTGGGAGGCCAGGCAAAGGCAGCCTAGGAATCAGATGTAGCTCTCTTTTTCCTAAAGTTGTGATCCTCTTTTCATGTCCTCAAATCCTCGTATCTCTAGGAGAAGAAGAGGATTGTCTCTTGAAATCACTCCTATCACTAAAATAGGAAGAAGGAACGTTATTCTGTCAACCCAACAAGGCACTCGAATGAGAACTGTGTCTGATTCAGCTAGTTCATCTTTCTCACCTCACCTATCATTTACAAAATGGCATATGTGGGTGGATCTGGTGGCACTGGAGGTGCCTCGGCTTCTCAACCCTCGGCCTCATCAGTAATTGGTAGCTTGTATAGCCATCAAATTCCAGTCCAATCAACTACTAACCCGGCCAAGGTCATCAAGAAGTATGGGCTCTTTCAATTCGAAGAGGATGCTACTACTACCCCATGGCATGTATCCTCTCCTCTGAACCTAGCACCTGCTACTCGTCCACTTCCAAAATTCAAAGAACATCTCCCTAGGTTTTTAGGAAATAACACAATCACTACAAATGAACACTTGGTGGCATTCTCTAATGTCTATCACAATATAGGAGCTAATGACAATGATACTTGTATGCGCTTATTTGTTAACTCCCTTGAAGGGAAAGCAGCGGCAGATTTCTTTGATCTCCCTCCCAAGATTCTTTCCACTTGGGAAGAGTTAGTTTACTGGTTCAAATCTACTTATGGGCAGTCTAAGAGCCCAGATGAGAAATCACGAGAATACAATAACATTGCGTACAAAGACGGTGAGACTATCAAGTCTTTCAACCTACGTTTCACCAAGTTATATAATCAAATTCTCGAACTGATTCGCCCCCAGAACTAAGCCGCTTTTATGCATTACTATAATGCTCTACCTTCCCCTTATCGTCATAGGCTTGAAGAAAAAGCTATTGACAATCTTGGTTCCGCTCTACATACTTGTCTAGAGTATGAAGAACAGCTGGAAAGAACAGGTCTTCCCAAGGGAGGCTCAATTAAACAAACGGACATATCTTCTCTCTTACAGCTTGTACAAGATATGAGTAACCGAATGATAGCTTATGAGCGAAAGGGAAATACCCCTTCACTTACCCTTGGGGCCTCATCTTCTTCACCACCTTTTAGGAATCCCAATGAAAACAACTTTCAGTCCAAAGCCATCATGCCTCGCAATTGGTGTAACGTTTGCGAGGAACATCACGAGGAAAGTACTTCTGAGGTAAAGAAGAGTGCCCAAGATAAAATATTTGGCAAAAGGCCTGAAACTACCATTGTTGTTCTAGATTTCGCAGAACCAGAGGATGTCATGATCATAAACACTAGGAATAAATCATATGCATCAAAAGGAAAATATAATCCCCCTTGTACTTCTTCTAGCCCAAGCTCATCTTCACTAGCGGCTACTGTGCAAGCTACTAAAACTCCTGACAATCAAGGAGTCCCTTCTCCTCTTCCCTCTTCCAAATATAATATTCTCAACCAATTGGCTAATATCAAGGCCGATGCTACTCTTTTGGACATGGTTGTCGTCCATGAGCAACAAAAGCATCTAAAAAATTTCATGGAAGGAAAAGCTTCCACCATAGCCAATCTCTTTGATTCATCATAGATTAATCGTACTACTATCACGAAAGAGTCAATTCTCAAAAATAAAATTGATAAAATACTTAAAAGTAACAAGAAGATAAATAATTGAGGATGTTAGAACTTAGAACCTTACATCAATAGGAATATGTAACGGTTTCTTTGGAATATCTTGTAAAGAAAGACTTGGTACAGTTTTAAGAGCTTCACTAGAAGTTGGCCTAGACGAACTACCCCCCTTGGCTTTGCTAGGAGTTGGCCTAGATGGAGGAGTCGAGGATCAGGTGACAGCACCTTGACTCAAGACTTTCCCCCAAGGACACACCCAGTGGATTAAAAGTTTTTCCACGTTAAACCCGAGGTGTGTATAAAGGCAGAAACAAGGAGTAGACATTTGAAAATTATTTTTTTTGTGTCAAAGGTGGGCGGGTCTTGGAGTATGAACTCTCCAATGATAATATACTGGGAATCAAATTTAAAAAGTTACATTAGTGTGAATAAAACCAAGCAATATTAACTCTCCAATTATAATAGTAGGAATCAAAGTTAATAAACTCACATTAGTGTGACTAAAATTAAGTAATAAAGTCATTAAAGCCTAGAAGCTAAGTTAATAAACTCACATTAGTGTGACTCATATTGAGTAGTAAAGTGTCATTAAAGCCTAGCTAGTTAGGGGAAGTCGATAGCCCAACTACCAACCACATGAGTAAAAGGATATCAAATAAAATGTACAACTGACTCCAATAAACTAAAGATTAATATCTCATGTATCTCCCATAGCATGTACATATCTGAGAATCAACAAAATAGACTCCTCACAATATCTTATTTTTCCTACATGTATCTAACAATTTCAAAATTTTAAACACAAAAACAATAACAAAACCATTCATTTATTACATGATAATAAAAGTTGGTTGCCTACCAAAACAATGGCACCAATGGGAGAAGACTTGGCTTTAAGGGACGCATATCAAAGACAACCTCTGCATAGAGCACATCATTTGTAAACAAATCATGTCGAATGACTTTAACTCCTTTGATTTCACCAACCTGCCAAAAGTAAAACATATTGGGCTCAAAATAATTCCATTTCCATCCAATCATATAACTAATTTGTCAACAGAAGCATCTTGACAAACATTTCCACATTGTTTTAATTCTTTTCTTTCATACTCCGTGCTAATCTGCTAGGTTCTTTAGACGTAATTATATCATGAATTTTCTTGTCACAAGGCATATTTGTACGCTACTTGCTTGATTCTACAAAATAGTTAGTTCACAACATATGAAACGAATCCTCTACATGCACAAGGGATTATAACTGAATCAATCAAAATAGTCTGAAAGGCATGCTTTGAAAGCCAAATAGATTCATCATACTACTATCACGATAGAGTCAATTCTCAAAAATAAAATTGATAAAATACTTAAAAGTAAGAAGAAGATAAATAATTGAGGATGTTAGAACATAGAACCTTACATCAATAGGAATATGTAACGGTTTCTTTGGAATATCTTGTAAAGAAAGACTTGGTACAGTTTTAAGAGCTTCGGGCGGATCAGGTGTCTCCTGCTTTAAACGGAGCTCCTTTGTTGCTCTTGCTAGTTCTGCAAGATCCTCTTCAGTCATATTTGATTTCAATTTCTTTAAAATTTCTTGTTCAGCAGCTTCATCCTGGGAAGCTTTTTCTGGATCGGGCTGCACAACAATGAAAATTTTCAGAGTTGTACAGTTACATAAATTCTCTTGAAACCCACAATAGTTGATTGTTGATTGATTATGAAAGTGTTGATCTTTTAACGCAAGAAAGTTGCTCTTAAGCTAACTCAATTTGTCACTTTAATGAGATCAAATATTTACCTGTAGCTCAATTGTCACTCGATGAGGATTATCCAAAATGAACTTCTCAATCAAAGGAGAAAATACAGCTTTTGAACCATTTTGAGCAATGCGTGCCTTTAGGGCCTCCAAGGGCTTCTCAAATTTCAAAGGTTCAAATGGATCTTTACCATACAGCCATTTACCCTGTCAGAAATAGAAACAAACAGTACAACCATAACAGTAAGCATAATTTTAAAACAGCTTTGAATTAGTCATATCTACATATATTCATTACCATTCAAGAACTAAATACTAGAAGTGCAGATTAGATACTTTTTAATTGGTGACTCAATCTCGATATAAAATAGTATAAGTCAACTCTTACCATAGATCGAAGCATCAGAGACAAGCCTCGAGGGAATGAACCGGTGTTATTTTCCCTTAATGAAAATTCAATAGTATTCATCGATGCTTCAACAGCCTCAGAAGTGAAGCCTTCATCAGCCAACTTCTTTAGTGTGGAGAAAATAAGCTCTTCTACTCGTTGGACATCATCTTCAGCAACATTTTTCAGACCAATACTGAACTGTGGCTGAAAAAGCTCATCCTCAATTCCACCTCCCACAATGGCATCCCCCAAGCCACTCTCCAGAAGAGTTTTTCTAAGTGGTGCAGCAGGAGTTCCCAACATGAGATGATCTAAAAATCCAAGTGCCAACTCAGTCTCCAGATCAAGTGGCTTGTCAGAGAGCAACCAGTTTAGACAAACCATATGTCTCTTCTTAATATCACTAGCATCACCGACAGGATACTTCTCTGCAATCCTCTTTGGCTCAGAAAATAGTTTCTGAGCTTTAACTTCCGACTCCCTGGAAGCATTACTGGCCTCAAACTGATCCAGGTAAACTGTGGAGGTTACAATTGAATGTCCAGCAAATGAATGAGAAAAAAGGTGGAACATTAAATCCTAGAACTCACAAGGGGGAAAAAAATGAGCACCAAACCAAAATTCAAATAAGCCATAAATGAGAAGAACTAAATCTAATTCCAGAAAATAGCTGACTTTTATATCCTCTATTTTTGAATTGCCACTTATGTACTGAGCAGTCCAGTTGACCTACTTTGGTCATTTGCTGGAAATTAGTAAACTTTCTTATCTATTTATTTACATATTTCTCTCTAATATGTGTGTATTTACTATTGGGGCATATGTATAATAAATGAAGCAGGCATACATGCATATATTATGTATAGAAATATAAGTCCTACTAGAATTACCAAAATAAACCATTAAGAATATAGATTACTTTGCTTGGACCCATCTACATGCATATCTGTGGCTGTATGTGGCGCATAACTCTAACAAGTGCAGCAGAAGAGTCAACTCTGTAATGATTAGTCAATGATACATAGTCAGCTTTTGTTACTGTTAATCTGGTTATAGCTCTTTAGAACAGTTTGAACCAGCCAGTCCAACCGGTTTTGGGGCAAATCTGGTCGGACCGGCCCTCCAGAACCGTTTGTTGGCCGGTTCAGTACTGAACCCGCCTTTTTTCTCCGAACTGACAGGTTCCATGCAGAACCGGCCGGTTTGGTACAGCTCCGTATGGCACAACATGGACCCACGATTTTCAAATTTAAAAAAAAAAAACAATAATTTAAGAGAAGGGGGGGCCTATTACCCAACCCTAGGGCCAACTCAAACCTAGTAATTAATGGTAATATTAAATTCTTAAAGTAATTAATTAATTGTTTCAGAATGTTTGATAGTCGTTCCAACCTCATTGGACTTCATATGGAGAAGGTAGAATTTTAGGTCGCATTCAAAATTCAAAATTCAGCAGAATTGCAACGTTCCCACTGGATTCTATTGTGTATGAGTGTATGGAATTGACATTTAATCAAGAGCACCAAGCCCTCTATGTACCTTGGTGTTGGTGGCATTGATTGGTGAACTCTTATGTCATGACCCTAGTAAAAATGTACCCTTCACTCAAGTAAAATCACTTATTCAGCATGTTAAGCTTTTTCTATCTTATTTTAATGCGTAAAGGGTGACACTGATGATGAGGATCCTGATATAGGTAATCATTTTGATGATATGAAGTTATTTGTTGTAGCGTGATTTTTTTTGGACTCTAGAGGGCATTTAGAGCCTCTTTGTTGATGTATTTTGGTTCAGAGATGGATTGCACTCGATGATATTTTGGTTATATGAACTCTTA
>ML808242.1:32500-51168 GCA_009831015.1 Picea engelmannii
TTAATACTTCTCCATGCTAACCCGAGGTGCAAATTAGGCGGCAACAGTTTCTATCAGCTACCGATGAAGGTTTGCATTGCTAGTCTCTAAACTCGAACTCTCTACATACCACCTTTTCTAAATACCACATCTTGCCATGAAACTTACTAACCAATGACTAATCGTTTCATTCCACAAGATCTGATTCCTATTGGACCCTAGGCGAATCCTATAACCAGAATCGCATCGATGAAAAGTGGAAACGAATCATAAACTCGATAACAGATCCGCTTAAAAATCGGCTTTTTCCAGTACTTGGAGATCAGGGGCCCGCACGTTAGAAACGACTATATTTTCTTGATCCTTGTAAAAAAACAAGACCAACGAGATTAATTTTAACTGCATGTGAGATGATTAGTCTTGCATGCTTTTTCGCTTTTTGCCTTTTGTTTTTTTAGAAGATAGACTAATGCTCCATTTCTTCAAAATTAGTCTTTCTCGCTTTTTGATTTTTTTTCTTTTTTTCTTTTTCGGATGAAGATTATTTTTTGAACACATCTATAATTAACAGTTTCTATGTATGGCAGGTATAGGTTGAATGTCTTAGTTCTGTAATAAAACTTCAAAGATATAAGAGAGAATATAGCCCTTAACTTCAGAAATAAAGCCCTTGAACATCTAAGATACCAAAACATTCACCATGAACAATACCAAGAATATAGAGAGAACCCTTAAGGTAGGGTAACACCATCAAATACTTCTTATGGAAAGAATCACTCCACAAGCCATGCTTGCTACAAGACAATACAATTCAACACACATTCAATATAATGATACTCATATGCATTTATACTTTCTCATGAGTATTCGTAAGGGTCTTATGTTAACTACCCCTTATTATTATATTCTTTCCTTTTAATTACATAGTGGGCCTATTCCATTATTATTGCCACATTACATTCCTTGGGTACCTCCTTAGGTACCCCATATTATCATCCCTAGGGACATTACATTACATCCCCATTGGCATGTTTCATCCTCGAAACATGGGAAGAAGCCATATAATATGACTTACTAAGTAATGTAGTCAATTGGTACCATGTATGAGCATCCATCCATCCTAGTAAAATGTGGATATGGTGTCCAACTATGGCCTTTCCTTAATCTTGACTCTGGTTTCTTCTTGGGATCCATGTCTTTGTCATACTACTCTAATATCTCCATGCATTGCTTTTAGTCCTCCATATGCCTCCATAATGGTTTCTTCTTTGGTTCCATGTTGATCCATAGTAAGTTTGTTGATGTTCATGCACTGGCCTTGATGGTTGTTGTTCCTCCATGTGGTGTGGGTGGTGATATACAACAACCTTAACTATTAATTCTTCTTTCTTTGACTCTTCAAGAGGTGGTTCCTTAGCTTATTCTTCCTGTTTATGCCCTTCCTTTGGCTTTTCTTCAAGTTCTTTTGTACCCTCTTCTTCTAATTCAACCCTGAACTCTTCATCTGATGTGTCATGAGGTACTGCAATTTGTTTCCCTGCAAGTACTTCTCCATATGCCTCCTCGGGCCCTTCCTATTTAACAATAGAAATATCCTGCAATGTCATTTTATTTTTCTTGTACCATAACTTCAAAAACTTCTTTTGCACATTAATATCAATTGTACCCAGTGAGTCCATCCAAGGATATCCCAAAATAGTATCCACATCATTCATATCTCTTGCATAAAAATCTGAATGCAACACGTATTTATCCGTGGTAATCTTCAAAACTTTAAAAATTTGAATATTTTCACCTTCCACCTGTGTGGTTTGAATATTCTTTACATGTACTTGTAATATTTTAGCCAAGTTAACATTAATGAAGTTATGTGTGCTACTAGGGTTTATAGAAACAATAACATTTTCATGTTGAATACATCCATGAACCTATAATATGAAGTTGTCACATGAAAACAAATCCCCAATGCTCTTCTTATCCTTCTTCACAACTTGAGACCACTTGTCTAAAAACAATTTTTCATATTCATCATCTACAAGTGCTTTCATCTCTTCATAGTTAAGTCCATATGAATCCCTCCATATGCGAGCATCATCCATTAATCTATAGGATAGATCTATTTTCCAAGTTATTGGATACTCGGATTTTGTCCATTTTATGTATTCTTCAATACTAGGACCACTATATTTTCTTGTAAAATACATCTTTCTTGTGAAACCCCAAAAATAGAACTAGGGTTTAAATAAAATCACTTGCTTTTCAATAGAGCTCCTTTATGTAGTTAGGGTTTGAGGCCAAAAATGTAAAATGATCATAACTTTTGCTATACTTCTTGGATTGGCTACTATGACACCAATTATGAAATGCCACAACTTCTTTGGATCTACCGGCACTTGTTTGACTAAAATCTGTGCACCCTATCAAAAGATATCTAATCTGTGAAACTCGCGGCCTTCTCAAAAAATAAATAATGAAAAAAAAAACCTAAAAAACGTTGATTTTGAATCAATGATATCTCCACTTTCCGGAATCTATTTTGGACGAATGTTTTTTGAAATTGAATATTTTTTCGAGAGGAATTTAGTTCTCGAGCTAGAGTTTCCAAATTCTACACACAAAGTTTCAAAAATCTGACCTAAATGTTGTCATCCTCTTTTTTCCTTCAAAAATCAACAAAAAGAAAAAAAAATCCCACTTTGTGCCCAAAAATTTTACCACTTCATGACCAAGAAAGAGCTCTAATACCACTTGTAGTAAAACTTCAAAGATATAAGAGAGAATATAGCCCTTCACTTCAGAAATAAAGCCCTTAGACATCCAAGATACTAAAACATTCACCATGAACAACACCAAGAATATAGAGAGAAGA
This sequence comes from Picea engelmannii, assembly GCA_009831015.1. Lineage (NCBI taxonomy): Eukaryota > Viridiplantae > Streptophyta > Pinopsida > Pinales > Pinaceae > Picea > Picea engelmannii. Next base: position 35,349 of record ML808242.1, read on the forward strand.
ACCCTTAAGGTAGGGTAACACCATCAAATACTCCTTATGGAAGGAATCACTCCACAAGCCATGCTTGCTACACGAAAATACAATTCAACACACGTTCAATACAATGATACTCATGTGTATTTATGCTATCTCATGAGTATTCCTAGTGGTCTTATGCCAACTACCACTTATTATTATATTATTTCTTTTTAATTACATAATGGACCTATTTCATTATTATGGCCACATTACATTCATTATCCCCTTGGGTACCTCCCTAGGTATACCTCGTATTATCCTTCCTAGGAACTGTTAACCCCTGGATTTTATTCCCTTGAAGATCCGAAGGGTTGAGAGACAACATACACTATTTGGGATGACATTTAGATATTTTCCCAGATATAGCTTGGGTTGACATTTAGATATTTTCCCAGAGATAGCACTTGTGTGAGCCAGAGATTGGTTCCCATCAGAGACAGGTACAGGACTGGTGTTGTCATCGCTTTTGCTTAAGAGATAGAGCTAGCACAGTTTCACGGGGATTTGGGAGAGATGTCTATTTATAGCAAGCGACCCTACATTTTAGGAGACAATGACTGAAGACTCATATGACAGGTTTGAGCATACAGTATTGGTCCTTGCATGATTCTGAGCTTGATGACACTTTTTTCGAGGATAATGTAGGTACTTTCTATTTTTAGCAGGTTGAGCTTTTGGCCTCGGATCAGGATTCCAAGCGTGCAATGTTGATCCTTGAGACATTCTGAGTCTGTTCGACTTTGTTCGGGATGACTTGTCAGCATTTTCTATTTTTAGCAGGTGAAGCTCCAGGGCTCGCATGTCAATTCTGATCGCATATTTGGAATCCTCATAGAAAATCGAATATGATGAGTATGATATCATTGACACGTGGCAATATTCTATTTTTAGCAGTGTCTATTTTAGACATTTGACACATGGCAGTGTTCTCCTAGTCATCCTGGACGTTTTTGCTAGTTTCCTATTTTTTAGGCTCGAGCCCCTATTTTTAGCAGTTTCTATTTATAGCAAGGGTGGTCGCCTCCAAAGGTGACAAGTGGCAGGGTCGGATTCCGACATTTAGCAGTGATACAATGTAACGACAGTTGGGGAGCATAATTTAATGAGGCAGCGCATTTTCCAAGGTTAAAACCAAATAATTTAGTTAATTAATGAAAAGAGGGTGTGTGGATGAGGTGGCAAGTCAACATGGGCGTATTTGGGCTAGTTAAAGCCTAAATCATCTTACTTCCTCTCACTCGCCATACAATACCACTTTATTAAAGTCCATTAAAAGTTATTATTCCTCATTAATGCGCATTAAATCCCTATTAAATAGGGTGCATCCCTTCTCTTGGATAGTGCATGCTTCCCTCATCCAAAATTAGCCTAAGTACATGTGCTTTATCCCCTTATTTCTCCCTCCATGCACCTCTCATCATCTATTAAACCCTAGCGCATGCTATCCACTCTTCTTATCTCCCTCTACATCCTCAAGTGCACCCTCACTTCCTCTCTTTCTCCCACACGTGTGGCGCATTTCCTTCTCTTCCTCACTCCTCCTCCATGTGCTACTTCTCCCTCTCTCCTTCCTTGTTTCTAGCGCATCAATTGACATAATATAAAAAGTTACCTAGAGATTTGTCCGCATACATATGAATGTATGATGTCCAAGATTCCCTTGGATCTATTGTCACTGCTTTGAAAACTTCCCTTGGCATTCTTGCCAAGTGCATATCCTTTGCATACTCCATCATGCTCCACATGCATATCTTGTAGACCTGTAACCATCTTGCTCAAAACTGGCAAGGCTCTATATTTGAGGTGAGCAAGTCTTCGGTGCCATAGCTCACTAAAGCTAATATTGGTGTGTACAAGGGCTTGTGCTAGGTGTTCCTTTAATTTATACAATCCTCCCTCTTGGACACCAATCACCGTAGTTGAATCTATACTTGAACCCTTAGGCCATACAAGGACTTGGCCATCAACAAAAGCTACTCTGAAGCCTCGATCTTCTAAAGCAGAGATAGAAAGAAGATTCTTCTTTAAACCTTGTACAAGCAATACATCCTTTATTGAAATAGAGTTACCTGAATCAAGATGGTAGGAGGATTCTCCTACTCCTTTACTGCATGCTTGGACTCATCTCCAAGTTCCACCTAAATGGATTAACTCTTTTCTGTCAAATTTGTAAGAGAATTTTGGAACTCGGTCATGTGCTTGGAAGCACCACTTTCCACTAGCTAAATATCACTTTCTTGGGTGATGGTACCTATGAGAGCTGAGACAAAGACATACTCTTCATCTTTTTTTTCCCATGTCTTCTTCTGAGATGTAGACTCCTCCACTTTTGTCGCATGTGCATGATGTTTTCTCTTTCCTTTCCCTTGAGTACACCGGTAAGCAAAGTGTCCCAACTTCTGACAGTTAAAACATCTAATCTTAGCTACATCCTTCTTGTGATCTGGAACAGATCTTCTATTTTTCTTCGAACTATTGTTTCTTCCTTCTTTCCTTTTCTTCACATGAGCAGCAAGAGCTTGGTTTTCTTCATCATTGGATGTCAATCTTGATTCTTCTTGGATGTCAATTTAGGTAATTTCCTTGTTGCACTAATTCCTTGAACAAATGCATCCCAAGAAGAAGGAAAGCAATTTAGAGTTGTATTCACAAGCTCTGCATCATCCACCGAATCTCCAATAGCTGTTAGCTGATCCTTGATCTGAGAAATCTTCATGAAGTAGGTAGAAATTGTATCTAACTTGTTCATCATCACATTTATGAGTTGATGCCTTAGGGTTAGCTTCTTGCTTGTATTCTTTCTTTCATATAGTCTTGTTAAGGCATTAAAACATCTCTTTTGGTGTCTTCAATTCTAATGCATTGGGAATCAAGTGGTCCTTGATTGAATTTGTCAAGATCCTCTTGGCCTTGATCTGATTCTTCTTATACCTTGCCTTGGCCTCTTCCTTTTCTAGTTCTAGGGGAACTTGCTTGGCATGATCCAAGAGCTCATTCTCTTCTAGAATGATAAGTATTATATGCTTCCATGATCTGAAATTGTCTACTCCATCCAGCCTATCTTCAACTCTCATATCAGTAATCATTTTCGCTTGTAGAAACCCTAGGCTTGAAAAAATCCCAAAATTTCAACCTTCATAAAAAGTCAACGCTAGGGTTTCAAGATATGCGCTAGGGTTAGGTGAGTTTCCCAATACAATTTTCTCCTCAATGTTGGCACTAGAAAACCCCAACGGCTGGCAATCTTTGATCTTGTTGGTGTCTTGCGCTAGGTCATCCGGCTTCAACCCTCAGCTCCGATACCATGTTAGAATTTCTTAAATTTTCAGTAGCAATAGATTTACCAGAGTATTTTATCTTCATTTAACATTCAATAACCATATACTGAAAATATAAGCAGGATCTAGAAGCAGATAGACAAGCACAAGAAGACACAAAGATTTATCCTGGGAAAACCAAAAAACTCAGGTAAAAACCCAGCCAACTTTTCTAAGAGAGAATCTTTCTGATAATACAATACAACCATGAACAAGCTCTATTCACAAGAGCAAAACCAGTAATGAAGAAACCCTAATAGCTTCTCCTTTTCAAAGCCTAGCGAGGGTAGACAATTGTGTCAGAACCCTAGCGCAACTCTTCTAGAGGTAGCGTACAAGAGAAACCACCAAGAACCTCAATTGTTGTGTCTCCTAGGTTCCCTCAGACTTGTGTCTCCTTTACTTCTTAGCTGAGATGATGAGATGAGCGAGTGTGTGTTAAAACGAGCAAGGCGTCACCTATACTTATAGACTTCAAGTCACTTAATTGGGGCCGACTTCTCTTCCTAGAAATTCTATTTCCACTTTATTATTTTCCTGTGGGCCTACTTCTCTTCCTGGAAATTCTATTTCCACTTTCTTATTTTCCTGTGGGCCGACTTCTCTTTCGGGGTGTTCTTCAACTTTTCAATGGTCTTCCTTTGACTTCTTGGAATCTTCCTCACTAAGAAAAGTTGTCCAGGAGGAAATACCTCCCGCTGCTAAAAAACATCAACAAATTCCCCCTACACGGACAAAAATTAGTTCACCTCCCATAGGTCCCTGTGCCTTTCTCAAGCATCGATCACTCTAATCACTACAGCTTGTTGAACATCCTCTGATGTCAACACCCTCTCAAAGGTAGCTTCCTTCTCCATTCATTGGATGGAGGAATTTCAGCAATGCAACTCTTCCCATGTTAAAATTTCTGATTCATCATAGCAGATCTGCATTCAAAGATTTTACGCTACAACTGTAACTGAAAAATTAAAAAACACCAATCAAAACTTCAGATTTTTGGAAACTAAAATCATAGGAATGTACATCAGGAGTTTAGACACTACATATATGAATTTCAGATCAATCTGGAAAGTGATGAAGTGTAGATCTGAGAAATACTAAATCTGTGAATCAAAATAGGTAAGCTAGAAGTCTGGCAGCAATCACATAACTTATCATTAACACTATAAGAATAATTACAATGACTACTTGTTTACTAATGCACCCTCCATCTGTATTTATAGAATAAGGCAAAAATGTCCAAGCATAGAAAATTGAACCCCCTCAGAGATGTGCCGCACATGTGCCAAGAATAGGTAGACACATGCCAAGCACATTCCTCTGTGTGGTGGCCACATGCCAGGCACACTCTTCTATGTAACTCCTCAAGTAATGCACCCCACATGTGCCAAGAATATATAAATAGAAGCCAACACATGCCACGCACAGTCCTCGATGTGCTGCCCGCGCGCAAAGCACTCCTATAGTGGTGAACACATGTCAAGCTCGCAAATCATTACTTAAATGCAGATAACTCATTGTGGTATATATATAAAATTGTGAAAAATAGAAAATCCCTAAAAATAGGAAATTACAGAGGTTGATGGTTAATAGAGAACAAGCTCCGAAGAAAGCGGAAGAAGGTGTTCAACAAAATTGTGATGGAAAGCAACTTATAATGTGTTCATGGAAGGATGAGGCAGAGGAAGTGTTACAAGGTTACAAGGATGATCTACACAAATAAAGGACAACCTACTAGGATATTCTACAGCAGGGATGATGAAAACCATTTTTCCAACTTATAGTCATGACTCTTCAACTAATCATACCTAAATAAGCACACAAATATTGCAATTTTCTTTAAAATAAGAACTTAGATTTTCTAAAAATCTTCGATAAAGGAACTATACCTTTCTTTACTTGTCTTATACTAACAAAGATAAAGCAATGTTTACACATGATTACAAACCTAAAAGAAATATGAATTATTTTAAAGAAATTGTGAGTTACTCTATACCACTTATGATATTTAAACGTGTGTTTGGATCATCATCTCCATAAAACCATATCCTTGCATTGCTAGGATGATAGAACCTGCGATGGAATTCCTGCAAAATTGGTTATCATTAGTCTAGAGAGCAATGCACTAATAATTGTACCTATAGAAACCGAAGCATAGACTACATAAAAATGCACACCCACACAAAGAGATTGATATCTCCATGACCTAATTCTTTAGAATGTCACCATACGTAACCATATGACTGAAAATTAGAATAGATGAAGAAATAACTGATAGCCTCTAAAAATCTAGCTATAAAATATACCTATTAAAAAATAAATTTTTGTCTAGTAAATATTTCCATGCTTTCATTAAAAAAAAAATTATGACTTCCTCAATCCCTTCTATAAGGGAAAATTCAAGACTCCACCTACATACACCATCTTGTCAATGGGGTCTAGCTTAGGTAGTTAAAGAAAGAGGTTGTTATCCTCCCCACCCAGGGTCGCTTCCTACTTGTCACATGGTTTCCCCTTGTGGCCTGATTTGGCTATGCAAGGAGCCATTTCATCTGGATGGTCACAGGTGTGATTTCTAGGCAACTTTGATGGAATAGGTCCCCCTCCCACCCCCACCCCCGTCATGGCTGCTTAGAAAAAAAAATGACTTCTTAAGTCCATGGGTGAAATTCCTACCACTGACCGGAAGCATCCAAAAAAAATACATACACCATCTTAATTATTTTGCATCTTACCAAAATATTGTTTATTATTTGCATGGCATATTTTCTTTATACCACTTACAACACATATGTTTGTTACCCATGTAAGAAAAGACAATCACTTTTTCTCTTTCAGGTATTGTGTTCTTTCTAGGTTTACAAAATTTGGAAGATGAAGAAGAGAAGGAAGATGACAATATTTTAAAACACTGGAAGAAAGCATGAAAAAGAAATAGAGCTCTTTAAATATGAAATAAGTGATTCCATTGCACACTAGCCATATTTGAAGAAAAATTAAAATTAGCATAAGTTGGGGGAAAATGTATAAATTTGGGTTCCTACATGGAAAAACAGTTAAAAATAACAGAAATATTTTGAAAACATAGTTATCAAGAGTAGACATTGGACACCTGAGGATGCGACTCCTCTGGCGCATCTGGAGGACTAGCAATTTTATGGAACCCCAATACTGTCACAATGAATAGGCCCTTCTCTACTATAGGCACGCTCACGGCACACTTCATGGTCACAGGGTCGACCAAGGAAGGGGCAATCACAAATGTATATGGGCCTCAGAGCCCACAGGACAAAGAAAGCTTCCTGAAAAGGATAACTCACATCAGAACATTTTTGGGCACACCCAATTGGGTGCTAGGAGGAGACTTCAACATGACCCTGACTATGGAGGAGAAAACCGACGGCAACAAACGGCTGGAGCAAGACAGCAGTAAGTTCCAAACCCTTATTGATCAACTAAATCTAGTAGACATAGAAGCTCGAAATGGCATTTTCGCCTGGTCCAATTGAAGATCGGGACACCAGCAGGTGGCATGTCGACTAGACCGCTTCCTTGTAGCGGAAGCCCTGCTAGAAGAGGACCCAGCCATAGAGGCCAACATTCTTCCAACATTCTTCCAAAAACCGGCTCGGACCACTGGCCCATCTCTTTTTGCCTGGACATAGGAGCAACACCAAAATTCAATCCTTTCCGTTTTGAGAAGTTCTAGCTCTCCGACCCTGACTTCCAGCGGCTAGCAAAGTCCTGGTGGGCTCAGGCAAAAATAGAGCACGGCACTTGCATGTATAAGTTCCAGCAACACCTCAAAAACTTCAAGCAACATCTGAAGCTTTGGAATAAAACCACCTTTGGGAACATATTCCAGCACATGCAGAAAATCGAAAGCAGACTGGAAGCTCTGCAACGAACCTTCATCTCAGGAACCAGGACCACAGATTTAATGAAGGAAGAGGAGGAGCTTCAAACGGAATTAAAAGAACGGAAAAAGAAAGAAGAAATCATGTGGCGTCAGAAAGCCAGGGTTCAATGGCTTAAGGAGGGTGAGAGGAACACCAACTTCTTCCACAGAGCAATGGTACATCGCAGATACATCAATAGGATCACTCAGTTGGAGGATGCTCAAGGTAACCCCATCAGAGAACACAGCCAAATTGTCGAGGAACTAAACACCTACTATAAAGAGAAGGAAGATGACAGTATTTTAAACTATTGGAAGAAAGCATGCAAAAGAAATAGAGCTCTTTAAATATGAAATAAGTGATTCCATTGCACACTAGCCATATTTGAAGAAAAAATAAAATTAGCATAAGTTAGGGGAAAATGTATAAATTTGGGTTCCTACATGGAAAAACAGTTAAAAATAACAGAAATATTTTGAAAACATAGTTATCAAAAGTAGACATTGGACACCTGAGGATGCGACTCCTCTGGCGCATCTGGAGGACTAGCAATTTTATGGAACCCCAATACTGTCACAATGAATAGGCCCTTGTCTACTATAGGCATGCTCACGGCACACTTCATGGTCACAAGGTCGACCAAGGAAGGGGCAATCACAAATGTATATGGGCCTTAGCACCCACAGGACAAAGAAACCTTCCTGAAAAGGATAACTCACATCCGAACATTTTTGGGCACACCCAACTAGGTGTTGGGAGGAGACTTCAACATGACCCTGACTCTGGAGGAGAAAACCGACGACACCAAACGGCTAGAGAAAGACAGCGGTAAGTTCCAAACCCTTATTGATCAGCTAAATCTAGTAGACATAGAAGCTCGAAATGGCATTTTCATCTGGTCCAACCGAAGATCAGGACACCAGCAGGTGGCATGCCAACTAGACCGCTTCCTTGTAGCGGAAGCCCTGCTAGAAGAGGACCCAACCATAGAGGCCAACATTCTTCCAAAAACTGGCTCGGACCACTGGCCCATCTCTTTTTGCCTGGGCATAGGCGCAACACCAAAATTCAATCCTTTCTATTTTGAGAAGTTTTGGCTCTCCCACCCCGACTTCCAACGGCTAGCAAAGTCCTGGTGGGCTCAGGCAGAAATAGAGCACGGCACCTGCATGTATAAGTTCCAGCAACGCCTCAAAAACTTCAAGCAACATCTGAAGCTTTGGAATAAAACCACCTTTGGGAACATATTCCAGCGCATGCAAGAAATCGAAAGCAAATTGGAAGCTCCGCAACGAACCTTCATCTCAGGAACCAAGACCACAGATTTAATCAAGGAAGAGGAGGAGCTTCAAACGGAATTAGAAGAACGGAAAAAGCAAGAAGAAATCTTGTGGCGTCATATAGCCAAAGTTCAATGGCTTAAGGAGGGTGAGAGGAACACCAACTTCTTCCACAAAGCAATGGTGCATCGCAGATACATCAATAGGATCACTCAGCTGGAGGATGCTCAAGGTAACCCCATCAGAGAACACAGCCAAATTGTCGAGGAACTAAACACCTACAATAAAGAGCTCCTTACAGAAACCAATGAGGATAGGGAGGAAGCAATTCAGAAGATAACTAGGCACATACCCTCACTGGTAACTCAAGAGAAGAATGAAGCCTTAATGAGGCCCATCACCCAAGAAGAAGTGGACCATGCAGTCAAGGAAATGCCCACAGAGAAAGCGCCTGGTCCAGATAGTTTCACCACGGATTTCTTTCATCACTGTTGGGATCTAATTAGGGAAGAGGTATGGCAGGTCGTGGAGAAATCTAGAACCTCAGGTCAAGTCCTCTCTGCCCTCAATGCCACTTTTCTCACTCTCATCCTGAAGGAGGAGAGAGTCACTCATCACAGGCAGTACAGATCGATCGCCCTCTGCAACGTCATCTACAAAATCATCACAAAGGTGATAGCCACACGTCTCAAGCCAATCCTACCTTTTGTCATCTCTAAAGAACAAGCAGGCTAGGTGGAAGGTAGACAAATCATGGACAGCCTCATACTAGCTCACGAGGTAGTACACTCGTTGAAGACAACCAAAATCCCAGGTATGCTTATCAAACTCGACCTTTCAAAAGCTTTCAATAGAATTAGTTGGCAATACTTACGTTCCATGCTAGAATCCTTTGGCTTCGACAGACAATGGGTGAACAGCTCACCTCTTCATCTTTCTTCTCCATACTGGTCAATGGAGTGCCTTCACAACCGTTCTCCCCCACCAGGGGTATTCGTCAAGGAGATCCTCTTTCTCCCTTCCTCTTTGTTTTAATGGCGGAAGGCCTGGGACGCTACCTTAAGGCAGCGGTACTGGAAAGCTCTCTTAAAGGCTTGCCCCTGCACAATATCCAAGCAGGCCCCTCGCATAGCCAGTTTGTTGATGACACCATTCTCTTGAACACCCCTACTGCGCGAGAAGCCACCAAGCTTAACTCCATACTCTCTGACTTTATGGAGGCTTCAGGTATGGCCCTTAAACCTTGACAAGTCCAAACTCTACTTCTTCAACACGTCGGTTGTTGTGCAGAATCACATTTTTCGCCTTCTAGGCACACCCAAGAGCTCCCTTCCGTCCAACTACCTTGGCATACCTCTCACAGGAGAGTCGACGCGCTCCATCTCTTGGGATAGTCTGCTTCTCTCTATCTCAAACAGGCTCAATAACTAGACCTTCAAACCCCTTAATATTGCAACTAGATTGGTGCTCCTCAAGTCAGTCCTGCAAGCCCTGCCAACCTACCTGTTTACCGCCCTGGCAGCGCCCAAATCGGTTATTCAGGCCATCAGGAACATACAACGCAGCTTCCTATGGCATGGACACAAACTGGACAAGAAGTGGGCTTTGGTGGGCTGGGACAAGATCTACAAACCCAAAGCTCTAGGTGGCTTGGGAATCCGTGACCCAGGAAAGCTCAATCAAGTTATGGGAGCCAAAATGTGGTGGAGATGGTTCAAGCACCCCACAGAACTATGGGCACAAATCTAGAAATAGAAGTATGCCCCAACCACCCAAGCGGATCAACTAATCAAATTCAATGACCAAATTTAGGGTTCCAATATTTGGAACACAGCTTGGCACAACAGACCTCTTGTTCAGAAGCATGCTTTCTGGGAAATCAGGAATGGGGAAAGTGCACTATTCTGGCAAGACTCTTGGCAACAGCAAGAGCCTCTTGCCACGCTGGAAGAACTTAATCTCCGTAGGCAGACACTGCAACTTGACATATTTCGATGGGTTAAGGATCTATGGCGAAGGTCTGACAGGAACCTGCCCTGGCGAAATTGGAAGATGGGCCACCCGGAACTACATCTCTCAGGGGAAACGGATCTCCAAGCCTGGCAATTGTGCACAAACCATAGGAAAATGCCTATTCGGGAAGGCTCGGATATTCTCAGATGGGGGTACTCAACAACAGGCAATTTTTCGGTCAAGGAGGCCTACTACTTACAGGGACACTATAAGCATCATGCCAAGTAGAGTATTTGGGGCAAGATCTGGAATTCTGCACTCTGGCCCAAAGTGTCCATCTTCCTGTGGCTCACCGTTCAAAACCGCATCCTCATCTGGGATAACCTCAAAAAGAGGGGTTTCATAGGCCCATCAATATGCACCCTGTGCCAACAATAAGAGGAAACGATGGAACACCTTTTTAACAATTGTCACTACAGCCAGTCGATCTGGGACCTGGGATCCAAAATAATGCACCACTCTAATCGAAACAAAAATAGTATCAGCGACACTATAGAGAATTGGGATTCGCTCTCCTTTCAAAACCCAATTCTTGATCGCATCTGGCAGCTCCTCCCAAGCTTCACCCTATGGCAAATTTGGAAGGAAAGAAACAAAAGGATCTTCCACTCAAAGGCTTCCCCCCCCTACCCTCACTTGGGAAAGAGTCGTGAAGCTAATCCGAGAAACAATCAAAAGTAGACATCGGACACCTGAGGACCTAAAATGTAGTCCAGGGGAGCGATGCATTCTTCAAAACTGGCAACTCAGCCTGGGTGACATGCACACTACGAAAATAATCGGCCGCCAAAATAGCAGCCCAACCACTTGGACCCCCCCACCAATTGGTTTCACAAAGCTAAACTTCGATGGGGTATCAAAAGGAAATCCAGGACCAGCGGGCTACGAGGCAATACTCAGGAACTCGAATGGCGAAATCCTTCACCTAGTAGCAGGCTTTCTGGGTGACAACACAAACAATGTCGTTGAGCTCTGGAGTCTCTTAAGAGGCCTAAAGGTAGCAATAGACAATCATTTCAATAAGATCATTGCGGAAGGGGATTCGCATATGATCATCCAGCTCATAACCAAAATTCTCCATGGGGAACACCCACTGGAAATCTCACCAAGCTGGAGGATTTCAAATCCCTCCTTCGTCCCAGTCTTACCATAATACCCTCTCACGTGAAAAGGGAAACAAACAAAGTAGCAGATTGCTTGGCGAACGAAGGGGTAGCTTCCAAGATCGATCAAATCCACTAAAAAGCCCAAACCTCTTCCCGCATTGAACTCTCAGAACGCTGCCAAGACCTCGCCAGAAGGGACTTCCCAACCCCAGATGGGGTGACACGTAGCGCAACAGTGCCACGCAACGAGGAGCCGGGCCCGGCCATAAATAAGGCAGGTCGACTCCCATCCCCTCACCATTAAGGATGGGAGCAAGCCTTAATCACCAGCTTCACGCCATGGGACTTCTCCCTCACGCGAACAGTCCGGCAGCACAGGCAATAAATGTTGGAGCGATAATGGAACCTGTCCTGTCGCTCCTCCATGTTATCATCCAGATTCACCTCGGCTCCCTCCATTTCAATTTTGGCTTGCACCAGGCCAGCAACTTCGAGCTTTGGTGCAGCCACCGGAACACCCCTTGTAACATAGCCATTCGAATTGTCATCACAATGTCGAGGGAGAGGGGAAAACCACGACACGGCTCAGCTTGGTACACCTTCGCAGCAAGGCAGAAGAGACAGCAGAGGCTAGAGCGCGCGTTATCCATGGCCAGAACTCAGATTGCACGCAGAGCAAGGATTGCCTAGTCGCCTCCCATGGCGTTTGTGGAGGAGGTCCTCCCGAAGGAGCCTTTACAGATTCCTCCGTAGCCTCTTCTTTTCACAGTGCCAGAAAACTGGCAGCCATCAAGCAGCCTCCCAGTTGAAGTCACTAAAGCCGTCATAGTGGAGAGCCAAGGACACAGCACCATGGAGGAATTCCCCACTTGCTACATCGAGAAGGAGTTTCCAGATGAGCTCCTACACATGGCCTCTCAGAACGTTGCAATCGCAGCAAGCCACAATTCCTCCAGAGTCATGGGGAGCAATACGGACCAAAAGAACCAGGCCAAGGACCAGGGTCAAGGCGCAACAAGGGAATAGCAGAGCGGGGAGGCAACAAGCAAGGCTGCGAAGACCGAAGCGGGTGGCCCGTCGAAGGAGGGTGGCAAAATCCTTGCGCCACCTCCCATTTCGACCATGCAGGAACAATGGCATGTACCACCGCCATTCTTCCACCCGGAGCATTTGGAATTGATGTTCGAATTGAGAAGCCAGATGGCAGATATAATCCACCGTGGCACCCTCGTGAGCCAGCACATAGACATGCTATACGACGCCTTTTCCAACACACCAGCAAGACAAAGATGCCCTACCTGTGCGCAACCTTACGTGTTGCCAGCTCGGGATGGACTGCAAGATGAAGATGTCGACATGGCCACCTCGGAGGCCAACGGGTAAATGCTTCTGGTTATAGTTATGGTAATAGTTAGCTCAGAACATTCACTGTCTAAACTAGTTTTGTTTTCTGTCTCTTTGGTTAATGTACAGACTATAGGTCGCTGCCTGTCCTGGTTTCCTACGGGCAGAACAGATGGCAGACCACCTCTTTTGGATACGGACATCCAAGGCCCCAACTGTTCCGGTTTCCGCTAATTCGGCGGAACAGCTGGCAGCCTCTGGATAAATGTTTATTTTTGCCAGTAATATAATAGGATCTACCTCTTTTTTACTTAAAAAAAAGAGAGTGAAGTTCAAAATACAGAAAAGCTTGAAATGATATAAACGGGGTACTGCTGGCAAAAAATCCCAAGTAATTGCAAAACACCAAGGGTTAGAGCAGAAAATCAGAATTGAATGCACATAAGTTGATGGAAATTGGATACTCAAATGATTGCTCAAATAGAGAAAAACCCATAAAATTTGTGCAGGAAGAATAGCAGCTTAAGTTGCAGAAAAGTAGCGTTGTGAAAGATTTGATAAAGAATCCAATCTTCAAGCATGAGAAACTGTCAACAGGGATAATATTTAAAGAGAAAATATTCAATACGAGTCTAATTTAGAAACCTTGACATCCTTGGTCATGGTGATGGCCCACCTTACATTTTGAAAAAGTAAAAAAACAATCTGTATATTCGATGAATGGGAAAACTGTAACAAGTACTATTTTATTTTTCGAGATACTATTTGTTTATAACACGTTTCATCGTAGTTACTGAAATAAGGGAAAAGGCAAATTCCTAACATCGACTTGTATAACACGAAAGGAGGTCCAATTTTGGTGAAACATCATTTATTCAAAGGAACAGGACAGATGTTTTCAAATAATTGTTCAACGTTGTTCATTTAGATGACTGCAGCATTGTCAAATTTGTGACATCATCAATCCAGAAATTATCTAGATACTAGGGAAACTTCTTATCTTGAAATACATGATTTGTCTAAAAACAAAACGACCTGGGAACCAAACGGGGAAGATTGGTAGGCTTTGTCAACTCAAAGAAAGGCATGCTCCATACTCAAAAGAAATGAATTTCAAAATTGAATGGTCATGTATCACCAAGTAATAAAACCAGTGTCAAGTTCTTACTATGTACATTTGGCAAGTCCACAGAAAATAAAATACACAAACAGAAAATTGTTATAGACTTATCATATCCTCTCCCTCTTTAAAATAAGAAATTACTTAACTACATACTTGCTTTCAACATCCATTGAAAAAAATTACAAGGGACGTCCTTCGATCTGTGCTTAATGGATGTCCTTTCGGTTCAATTAAATATTCTACGACTTTCTGGCTCCATACTCATGGAATGATCTTTCCAAATCTTGTTAGTGAGATCAGCAGAAATTGATTTCCTTCCATAGAAATAGATTATGATGTGGATTACTGACTCTAACTGGAAATTGTTCATCCAAGAGATTTTGAAGTTTCCTCCATGAGCTCAGCTAATTGATTGTTTGCCCTATCATGACCTTGTGTTTTACAAAAGATAAATTTTATTCACTTTGATATGAAGAGTGCTGGTATGATTCAACTTTTTAATGCATACCATTAGAATTGTTTTTCTAGGGTGAACCCTTCTCTTCTTCATGAGTGTAAACTCTGAAGCCCATATATGAGACAGGCAGGTTGGAGCCACATTGAAGGGGTCCTCATCACATTGCTATGGAATCAAATTCATGCCAAGAAGATGGATCTGCAATCAATCATCTTCTTTGCTGAATTTGGTGCTTCGCATCTCCTCACCTCAATGATTTTCCACAATGTGAACATGCTAATAAAGGATCTGACACAAGGCCGACTCTCATTCAGGTCATAACAGGTATCAATATCTAGGTCTCCAATCTTCAATGCAACTTGCCATCCAAGGGTTTGGAACTAGCCGCTACACCCAAAAGCATTCTAGAGTATTCTGGAGAAGACTATAAAGCTTATTTGAAAGTCACACAAACTGAACCAAAGAAGCCGTTAGCTCCAAAAAAAATGCTTTCTTGCTTATTGATTGAGGAACTGTTTTCTTCCATATTTTCACTCTGCATACTATTTTCATTGTTTTGGGTTTTGATTTGACATGGCTTCTATGTTCCTGGCAATTCTTTGTTGTTTACTCATCCTTGGGACAACTATCATTTATGTGAGGAGCTCCACATTTCTGCATAGGAATTTATTTCATTGGAAACCTCTATTGGACGGTATGTTTCATTTAAAAGGTGGGTTTGTTTCCTTGTTTTCATTTTGAGGTTTTCTTTCTTTATTAAATGTAAATTTCAAGCATTTTGATGCTTCCAATAGAAGTGTGAGACTAACGCTTTTTGAAAGGTTCCTGATATAGCTATGGCTATTGAGATTCATATATAACATTCTAGGCCATCTATGATTTGTACTAAAATCCTACAAGCATATTTACCTTTATAGTGGCTAGGTTTTCCATCCTATTACTATATTCCCGTACACCTCTAGTTTGTTTGGTTTCACTCCATTCTCAAAGCCTCAATTTCATCATTCTGAAGTGATAAGCCATTATCAATATTGCCTTTAGCTCATCACAACTCTTAAAACATTTTATTGTTTCCAAGATTTTACACAATTCATTAGCCAGGCCCAAGGTTACACAAATCATGGGGATGTATCAGAATTGCCAAGAGGATTCGATGTAGCTGCGGAAGCTGTCTCGAATTTAGGATTCGTGGGTGCAGTAATACACATTTTTATTAAAAAAAAAAAAAAAATATATATATATATATATATATATATATATATA
>ML808242.1:54733-84120 GCA_009831015.1 Picea engelmannii
TTCACCCCTATTTGTCCCAACTGATCTTGTTGCATATTTTCCTGCTAGTGAAATTGTTGTCTCTTCTTGGCTACCAACTTGCTGTCTTGTTTTAGAATGAGAACCGAAAAAGGCAATAACAACTTTTCCTTTGAACAACCATGCCCTTTTGCCCTCATCCCTTGCTGCCCTAACCTTTAACAACTCTTCTTTTCTTTCCTCTTGCTATCTAATAGTTAAATCTTCATCTAGAAGAAAGCGAGAGCCTCTCAAGAGTTGCTTCTTGCCTAGGAAAATTTGCTTGTCACATATGCTTGACATGATGACTTTTATGGGTCTAGCTCTTTCTCCACTAGGCTTACCCACCCTCCATGCTTGGCAAATTCGGCCTTGCCAGAGCAACTTGTCCTTCAAGAATTCACTTGTAAGATCGAGAGTACGTTCATTTTTTCCATACTCTCTCACACCTTTGATAATTATGTTTGYTGCCCKACCTTGTCTTTCCTTGTTTTCTCTACTTTGCATGTCGTCCCCATGGYTGTGTGTTTCTTTTTCCATATGAGCAGAATTGCTAATGACTTGTACCCAAGTTTTGGAATTTTTTGTACAATCTCTTTTCTCTTTATCTTTTGCTTTCACTCCATGGATGTATGCTTGTTCACCTATTTTCCCTTCAACTTTGGGTGTTTTAGAGTTCATCACCTCTTTAATTTCCACCGCGGAATCTTCCCTGATTTGCCCGACATCCTTCAAGCCTTCCCATTCAGCCTTTGCTTCCAAAAGGGTTTCTTACAACATGGTCACTTGCTCTATTAAAACTTTATTATTTTTTGTTAAGTCCCGGTTTGCTACTGTCAATAATTGGATTTGAAGGTCTCTCTCATGCCCTTTGACTTCCAAAACCTCCAGTCTCCTCTTGGCATTTAATAACTCTTGCACATACAAGTCAAATGACCATGTGAGAGGTGTAGATGTGGGACTGTACAACGCAAAATCACCATTGTCTTTAGTTATGTTGTCGTTACACCTTTGCAAAGGGGGCTTGGTTGAAAGTTTATTACGGAGAGCCCTTTTTTTCCTTGTTTGTTCCCATTTTAGACGAGTCACTTTGCGTTTTAAAATGCCCCGAAACTGTTTGGCATTGACCCAAACCCACTTCCCTGCTTTGCTTGAGGAGGCAATTTTCACTTGATCAAATCTTGATGATGTCATCTAGAGGGTGTCTGGCGCTGAGGGGGCTTTGTTCTACAATCCTCGAAGGAGTTGTGGAGTGCAAAGAGAAGACAAAAGACCAATAAGACTTTTCTCACTTAACATCCAAGACCAAAAGGAAGAAACTCATGAATAAGGTTTGACTGCTTATGCTAACCTGGGAAGCCATACACCATAGAGAGCGGGGTTTGCCTCTGAGGTTTCATAGAGGTTACAAATATGTCAGCCATGCTAGAGAAACTTCGTTGTCTCACAAATCTACCACCATCCAACACACAGGTGGGGGAGTCAACCTTAGTGCTTAGTACCTCCGGAAAAAATATCGGCGAAAAGAAGGAGGCAATTAATCAAACGGCACTAGGCCTAGAAAGGCCAAACAAAATCTCTTACCCGTGGATCACCCGCCTCCTGAACATATAAGGCTAGGAATCTCTAACAAAGGTAGTGATAGAAGGTTACAAGGGAATCACCAAAGTGCCAAAGCAAGTAGTGAAACATCTCCCAAATCTCATAATAGTATTTAGGACATCTAAAAACAAAGTGTTCCCCATACTAAATCTCTTAGAGATGGCCAACACACAGGTGGGGGAGTCAGCCTTGGTGCTTAGTACCTTTGAAAAAATATAGGCGAAAAGGAGGAGGCAACTAATCAAACAGCAGTGAACCTGGAGAGGTCAAACAAAATCTCTCACTTGTGGATCACCCGCCTCCTGAACATATAAGGCTAGGAATCTCTAATCAAGGTCGTGATAGAAGGATACAAGGGAATCACCAAAGTCCTACAGAAAGTAGTGAAACATCCCCCAAATCTCATAATTGTATTTAGGACATCTAAAAACAAAGTGTTCCCTGTTGATTTTTCATAAGCTAGGTTAAGCATGAAGTTCATTCCATTTTATCATTTAACTTAACCATAGACAATAATGTTGCAGCAACCAAGATCACAAGAAGAAACACCCATGCACAAGAACACAAGAAGTATCCTAGGAAACCCTTCTCAACAAGGGAAGAAAACCCAGCCAAATCCTTTGTTATATTCTTCAAGAGAAAGACCTTCACCACCAAGAAATACCTAGCACACAGGAGGGTGCTCAAACCCTAGAAGATTAGAGCCCAAGAAAGGTGTGCACCTTTTCCCAAGTAGATGTTCTTGCTGAAATTTCCAAACTCACAAGTAGGATATGATTCCACAATGGGGAATCTTCCTTTACTTATATTAGACTTATCCTATCAACCGAAGTGTCTATTGTCTCAACATGGACGACCTCACTAAGTCACAATATAATTATCATTATTATTATTATTATTATTATTATTATTATTATTATTATTATTATTATTATTATTAATATTAACCATATTAATTATCTTTTACATTTACTATTAATCACATTAAGGTGGGGGCGACCTGTACCCTTTACATAACAATTAGGGTTATAGGCAGGTCTGACTCTTGAACAACATATAGCAAAGGATCTGATACACCCACTAGTGCTCATCCACTAGGGGCACATCCATAGGGATGCCATATCTATGGCTCACTGCATTACACAAAAGAACCAGATCTACACACGTTCACCTGTGCTCATCCACAGGCACGTCCACTCTACAGATCTTCTTTCCCACTGCCTCACACAGGAGAATCATCTGGAGTTTTCTCGTCAACTCTGTTGCTCAGAGGAGTCTAACACATCATCTTCATTTCTGTTCACATGATGATGCACCCAGCACTTTGGGATTTCACACGTTAACCTTGTGCTCAGCCATAGGCACGTCCAACTCATCAGATCGCCTTTCCCATTGGATAATCATCTGGAGTTCTTCTCAACTCTCTGAATGGAGGAGGTCATCTCTACGTTCCTAGCTCTGTCTCAGGCAGGAACYACGTACCCTTCTTAGGGGCTTTCTCTCAGGTTTGTAMGCTGAGAGAAAGACTTCACATAGCTGCAATGATCCACACCTCACAGGTTTGTAAGTTGGAGAATGTCTCACACRGCTGCAATCATCAACATTCCCCATACTAAATCTCCTAGAGATGGCGTTGTTGGTAAATCATCTCAAACCTTGGGATGTGGTGGTTCATTTCCACCCGCAGGTGATTTTCATTTCCACCCACARATGATTTGAGCAAACATGTTCCTGGTCGAGAGGGACCCTTAGGCCATGAACCTAGTGACATCGAATGTAGTCGGGATAAACAGTGAGACCATCCTCCATCTGCATGAAGTGCTTAGAATAAAAGGTCGTCTTGGCACCAAGTGTTTGAGGCGGGACACCAAAATGCTTTGACGGTACCTCCAATAGATGGTGTCATTGACTTCCTTATTGATCTCCCATTTTGTGGGAAGGATATGACCGAAGGCATCCAAAGAGTAGTTGAAAGGAGGGAGACACTCTATAGATATGCCAATAGATTGGAGGAGGGAGGTGGTCTTAAAGAACTAGACTAAAACGTGCCCAAAGAGGCCTAGGTAGGTAACCTCCATAGATAGAAGCAAGGAGCGAGATCGAGGTATTTGTTGCATCCAAAGGAAAAATACCCCAAGGTGCAAATCCTCTGCAAAAAAAGACAAGTCAAAAAATTCTACTAGTGTAAAGGATGAGCCCCAAACTTTGCCTAGACAATGACCTACAAGACCATCTATATGCAATGGATCACGCACTAGAGCATAATAGATTACACCCTCTCAACTCGAAACCAATTTGTTGAAGACAAACTAGGTTCCTAGACCTTGGCTCCATAAAGAACTGCGGGTTTAATGATGGTGTCAAAGAAGAACAACTTCATTGGGATGTCTTGAAAATTCAACGAGAAACATTGGCATTCTAACACAGAGAGGGAGGCATATCCCTTGCTATGTTGAGGCTAGGAAGCATGCTTCATAGCGAAGCTAGGACCCAAGAACTGAACACCCAAATATGTGTAAGTAGTAGTGATCTCAACCTAACCCCCTCAAAAAAAGAAATGAAAGTCCTCCAAGATTTCTTGGAAGTATTTAAAATCATGACCTTATTCTCACTAAGGTTTACCACCTGTTAACCCCCAAATTTGCCTATGCAAATGGAGGGTTAAGATCCAGCTGGCTTTCTTCAAGCTAGTAGTCAGAGATAACTTTTGCAAAGATCAAAGACAGATTTTCTAGAGATTAGAGTTCATTTCAAATGCAGAGGCATATTCATCAGTTTTGGGGAAAATGATATTTTTAGTAGTCTTCCTACATTTTAGGACCCAAAATTCGAAGGTCCACACATCAAAGATGATCACATATTTGGGATCCTTGTGAGCTTACAATGTCGATGAGCCTTTTCCCGGCGACATGCAAGACACTGCTATTTTTAGCAGTTAAGGTTTCAAGGCTCGTATGACGATTCTGAGAATATACCTGGATTCTTTGCAAAAAATCAAATTCCATGAGCCTAATTTCATCGACATGCAATAATTTGCTATTATTAGTAATGCCTATTTTTAGGTAAGCTATATTTGGCAGCGATCTCCTTGTTAGGAAATAAACATCCACGCTAAACCTAGTAGCAAAAGAGAAGACATATTCAAACAAGAAATAAATGACAACCACAGTACACAGAGATTTTATCCTAGAAACACAAATAGGAAAACCAACATTCCTTGAGCATCTTGCTCTCTTGTTGTCTTATTCATTCAAAATAAAGAGTTACATGACTAACTTTGGTCTACACCTATGACACAATCGCCATCATACTCTCTCTTTACACAAGAAAAACCCTACAACCAATTCCGCTTACATCTACATGACAAGCTACCACTAAAAGATTGATAAACGATTAGCTTTTACAGTTTTACAACACGCCTTATTTATAGGCTTTACAACATGTGAAACTCTAAATCATGGCACCCAAAGACGGTTACAGATCCACGCAGATCATTGGCTACAAATCCCACGAATCTCGGAATTTTGTTATAGTCGACTTCAGTTAGTTTACCAGTCGACCTCCAATCAATCTTCAGTCGGTTGCCACTCGACCTCCTGAAAACCTCTTGTCGACTGACCTTTCAACTTGCCCGTCGATCACTTCAACTTCCCTGGTCGATCCTTCACCCAGTCGATCTACCTCGACTAGCCAGTCGATTGATTGCTCTTTCACTACAAAAAATATAACAACCCAACAGACTCCCACTTGTTCTCTTCTTTGTTCATACAAGAGAACATGAACATTTGTTCACTGACCCAAGGCAGCAATGCCCATTGCCTCTCTACACCAAGATAAACTTCACAACACTCACAAATTTGGTCAAGAATCTGCTATGTTTTCCAACGTGTCTACTTTCTCCAGCAGCACCTTGTTGCTTTCCACCAAGATGTTCCTACCAAGTTAAGTGTCATAATCGGCACCAACGAGTTTGCACTGGGTACCATCAACAAATGTGGGGAAGCACCCAAGAGTTTCACCGGGAGGTTTTCCTTGGAAAAAAACAATAGAAATGGATCAAGAATAGATGGATCCAAATATAGTACAAAGATCAAGAATAGAATAATGCTCATGACCTAGAATAGAATCCAAAAAATACTCCTAGTGCATAGCTCCAACTCCAAGGATGAATGATCTCCACGAAAGGATGAAGAGGCCTCCATAAATGTGCCCTAGCTCCAAAGATAGTTGCTAGATAAAGATTGCAGTTGATATTGCTAAGAAAAAGACAATTGGTGCACCTCCACCGAAAATAGACAAAGTCCTTGCAATTGAACTCCACCACTCCAAAAATACTCCAAGTAAATCACCTCCAATAAGATAATGCATGGTGAGGTGAGACAAGAGAAAAAGAAACCTCTCTAGGGTGCACTTCCCTAGGTAAATATAGATGATTTGCTTGAGGGCTAAGCAAAGTCTAAACTTGGAGTACAAGTCAGCTAAAAATAGCATGTGGTTGGAGTGTAAGACAAGGTAAGAATAAGAAATGGCTTGAAGTACACAGTGCACACTACCCAAAATAATCAAAAAGTCAACAATTTCATTCTCACAAGGGGGCACACAAACAGTATGTACGAGACCCACCTATATGCATAGGAACCCTCCTCATGAAGTGCACCCTAGTCTCCAAGAATAGTAACCCTCCATGGATAAGAATTTCCAAAAATAGCAGCAACACCATGAACTAAAAGTCAGCTATCTCCCAACCAAAGTCTAACTAAAACGTAACTAGAGTCCGAAAATAGAAGGTGGGGCTCAATTAGGTTGCATCCTCCTAGGCTATATTTAGCAATGAATGAGGCCTGCCAAAGGTTCGAGGAAGCTTCCTCCATTAATGTGCCCTAGGTCAATGTCAACCCAGTCCAAGAAGTGTTGTTAAAACCGGACCGATCCGGCAAAACCGGCCAGTTGAACTGGTTTGGAGGCAAAACTGGCCCGACAGGTTGCATAGAACCACTTTTGGCTGGTTCAATACTGAACTAGTTGGTTCCTTATAGCATCCATACGGAGCATCTAGGCCCACGGTCCGGTTTCTGATTCTGATAACATTGAGTCCAAGTGGAACCTTCTAGGCTAGTCTGCATTAGGCTTTCAAAAATAGTAAGTACATTGCAAGCAAAGCCCTCCAAGAACCTTCTAAAACACAATAGAACACTCCAAACCCTATAAAATTGACCAAAAACCAAGCTAATAAGAATGACATGAAATTTGACTCTAATGTTGTATGCAGCAGAGGGTCTCCAAAAATATAATTACTTTCCATTTGCTCAATACCAAGAAGATTGCTTGGACAACAAGTAACCTTTTCCCAAGGCTAAAACTAAACCAAATTTTGACCTTCCATGATCTGTCTCAAAATTTAAACTTTTGCCCATTGAAAATACATGGTTCATTTTGCATTTTCATGCCCCTTTTTTCTCTTGCCAAGCACAACAAAAAACGTTTGGAGTTCAAGGACAGTTACAAGTTGATGGAGGTGTTACCTCCAAGATCTGCACAAACAATGAGTCCAATCACCAAGCACAAATCCTAGAGCAACTTAAGGACACCACCCATTGTCACCTTAGTGGTTGTCCTCCTCACTTTAGCTTGGCTCTCCTCCAACACAAGGGGGGATTCCCTAAAAAGACTGCAAATCTGTCCTTGCAGAGCTTGATATATAAATCAAATTTCTATAGTGAAGATATTTTTAGATTTAGGTAATAAAGTGATGGTTGACTACCAAAACCAATGTCTATCCATGGGGCTATGGAGTCGAGATCAAAGAGCAAGAAGGCTTGAGTATGATGGAGAAGACATAATGAAGACATGTATTGATGCATTGAAATTAGTCCAAAAACACATATTCATATTGTGCAAGAATAACTAAAAGCCCTTATATAAGATGCACCGTCACAACCATCAGATTATTGGGACAAAGAAGTCGAAGGGCATTTAATGTGAGGTTCTTCATCTTTTTTATGTTTTCTTGTGTTGATTTGATGGTTGGAAATTATGAATACAGATCTGCTCGAATAATCTTTGTAGAAAGGTAGTTTTCCTTCAATGAAAGGACACTAGGGTTACGGCGAAACCCTCCCTTTCTCTTGTTGTAATCATTGTATTTGTTGAAGGATATTTGTTGATGTAACATTCTGGTTAGGGTTGTTCACTCCATGAGGGTTGCCCTAGCTAGGGTTGAAGGTTTAAGTGTGGAATGTTTTGTTGATGTTTGGACAACATCGGGAAGACATTCACCTAGATTAATAATTAATAATATAATTATTGATTATTAAATAATATATATAATAAGTAATAATAATAATAACTAGTTATTGATTATCCAAGGGACGCATCCTTTCATGGATGGTCACCATATGTTCTCTATATATGGAACACTCATCATTATAATAAGAAGATATCGAATATACAATATCAATCTCACATATTATCTCATATAGAAAAATCAACATGGTATCAGAGCAAGACTGGGCGTGACTCCCTCACGGGAGAGCCCGAGAAGATGAGAGTAGAAAAATCAACATGTGAGATGGCTTGTATGGATGTGGCGATAAGAGTATTAGAGTATGGAGGAGAGAAGCAGATAGTTTGCATAGCTATGTGGCGGTTTTGAAAGGCCATTCTTCTCCAATAAAGTGTATTACTGCACACATTGATGATCTTATCAACTGCATTTTGATCTATAAGGGCAGCCTAGATGGGGAAATTCAAGTATGGTCTCTATTGGTTAATGTTGTTAACGAAATTAGCGAATAGATATTGATCGCATTGGAGTGATTCCGTGGGTGTGTAAAATGTGCTTCAATAATGCAACGCCCTATCGAGTTATCATAACTCCATCATTACCATCGTTCCAGAGATCTGTCATTCTATTTTCCATGCATTTATCTTAATTGTGCATCTATGCAGTAACCTAAGTTAAGGCTACCTGTGGTCCTGCATGGTGGGTCATTACGCATGTCCTGGACAACCTTTATGACATTTAGACCGTCGGTGCTGGTGCTATTCAATCCATCATCGATTGTAACTGAATCAAGAGAGAAACCCGTGCGACAGCTTTTTGCAGATAATGCTTAGTTGGGTGGGGAATTTATCACCATTGTACAGCAACGTGGTGTTGCAATTATCAAGGCACGTAAGCTCTCTAGAGCATTGTTTGTTGCTCGTTTACCATGTGATCATATCCGTGATTGGGTGCTTCGTACACCTAAGGGTACATGGGTTTCAATGGACTTATATTCTGATGGATCTTACGATGTTCCACTTGGCATTATCTACTCATACCCTATTACTTGTGAAAATGGGTGTTGTTGGTGTTCTAGATCAACACGAATATTTGGTGAGTGATCAAGATGAACATGAGAACCAGCGACAAACCCTCTCTAGTCGAGATCACGTGAAGCTTGTTTCAATGTGTTGATGTGGTGGTAACCATGATGTTGTGTGCTTTGGAAAGTGGACAGTGGCTATGTGCTACTATGATGGTTCTATACCACTGGCGGAGACTATGTCTCTTGACAATAGCTGTGTGCTACTAGGAGTGGTTGTGTACCACTAGCGGTGATTGTGTATCACCGAACAGTAGTTGTGTACTACTATGGCGTGGCACAGTACATGGGTTGGAGACTACATCAAATGGATGTGAAGACACCCTTTCTATGGAGAGATTGAGGAAGAAGTATACATTGAGCAACCAGATGGTTTCGTGATACATTAGAAGGAGTCTCATGTGTGCAGGTTGAAGAAGGCCTTATATGGAATCAAGCAGGCACCTTGAGCTTGGTATGCGAGGATTGATGGACACCTAATGAGTTTGGGCTTCAGCAAAAGTGTTGTTGATCCCAACCTATACTACCAGACTGTTAATGGTGAGTCCCTGATTTTGGTCCTCTACATTGATAATTTATTCCTCACCAGTACAGAGAGCCTTATTGTTGAATGCAAGTATGTGTTGGCCTCTGAGTTTGAGATGAAGGACCTTGGTATGATGCACTACTTCTTGGGAATAGAGGTGTGGCAGAGAACTGATGAAAACTTCCTAAGTCAAGGGAAGTACACAGTTGAGATATTCAAGAAGTTTGGGATGTTGAACTGTAAGCCCATGGCTACACCAATAGTGACGAATCTGAAGAAACTAAGTGTGTCTTCTTCCGATTCCGACGAGATTGATCTGACCCTGTACAGACAACTGATTGGATCATTGATGTATCTAGTTAACATCAGACCAGATATTTGTTATGCAGTGAGTGGACTTATCCAGTTTATGAGTCAACTGAGACAAACACACTGGATTGTTGCGAAGCATGTGTTGAGATACCTGCGAGTCACAATTGGACATGGTCTGAGATATACTTCCAGTAATGAAATGAGATTGCAAGGATATACTGACTCTAATCGAGCAAGGAATGCAATGGTGTAGCAGGAAACAGACTTTTGTGGCTTCGAGCACCACAGAAGCAGAGTACATTGCATTGAATGTGACTTCGCAAGCTCCTTGCAAATTTATTTGTACATGTGTTAGATTCTACCGTAATTCATTGTGATAACCAGAGTTGTGTGAAGCTCTCAGAGAATCCAGTGTTTCATGAAAAAGCGAAACACATTCAAATCAAGTACCATTATATCCGAGACATGGTGTAGAGGAAGGCAATACAGGGGCAGTACCTTCCTCCAAATGAGGAGGTTGCTAATGTTCTTACCAAACCCCTTACCAGGACGAAGTTCGAGTACTTCTGTGACAAACCTAGTATGGCAGAGAATGCCTCCCCCGCTATGAGGGAGTGTTAATGCTTGCAGCTTCCTGAGACATTCTCCGGATCGTACTCCTTTGTGACTAAGTTGAGTTGATATGTGAGGACACTTATCCGAGACAGATAAGTGGGTTTGGACTCATAGCCCAATGTCCCTTGTGGAGAGCACATGAGGACACATCAAGGGAGTTGAGCTTGACGTCACACGTATGGGGAGTTGACCTTAGTGTTTCTAGAGGGAGTAGCCTCTAGAAGTCCACATGGGAGTGCCATGTGTGACAGACCTTTTGCTACAATGCCCCGAGTAAGCATCGGGCAGACTTTCTCCTAGATTGGGCTGCAGACCAAGGGAGATAGGATACATTTATCACAAGGGTGTACTTGTGGTAAATGGGCCCAGGCGTAGTCCTTCCTTGATCATGACAAGGAGCGATATGGACTCGAGGTGCTTGAGGTGCTTTCCATGTGTCAGATAGCATCGGGCTTGTTATAGCGCAAGTTGTAGGTTGGGTAAAGTCCGATCCAACCATAAAGCAAGTGCTACAATTTGGGAATCCTACACCCAATGTCATCTCGATGTAGGTCCCGCACTTCAAGGGTGACTAGGTCACTCTAGGGAGGCGATCCTGGTGACCCTAGGGGGAAAGAGATGGGTATGGATAGAGATGGAAGTGGAGCCCCTAGAGGTCAAGTCTAAGTTGAGTGAAACGTGTGGAATGAAGTCTTGGGAAGATCCAAGGGTTGCCAAGTATGTTGAGTAACCTATAAACGGTGGAATACCTACCCGAGACACAAGAAAAACCACTTTGCAGTGATATATGTTAATTGGATCAGCAAGTTAAGCTTGTTGTCCCTAATTTGCAGCAATAGATAACAGTATATATCAGCAATAATATGGTACTATAAGCTACTCAATAAATGCTAGAGATCAAGTAGAAGATATAAGAGAAAGACTAGTTAATGACTAGCTAAACTGAAGATGAAAAAGCAATCTTCTAGCATAAAGCGATAAGGTTGTTGTAAACACTTGTCTACAGCAAATTATATCAACCTTATGGCTGTAACATTCAATGTATTACAGCAAGAAAATCAGCCACTAAAATCCCCTCAAACTTTGCCAAAAAGTGTGTTAGACCAAGAAGGTTAAGTGTGCAAACTTTGAGCAAAATCCAATGGTTGATAAGAGAGTTATTCAAGCAAATGAGTAAGGGTTTCTGCAACCCTAATGGCTGAAGATGTAATTTTATAACAGCAGAAAGAAGTAGCCCCTTGAAGTAGCAAGAAGATGCCCTAGTGGTTGTGAGGTGCCCAAGGCACAAGGAATACAATCCACTTTGCAAGAAGTAAAAATGACCAAAAATCACGTTTCCCAATGCAATATTTTATTTCTCGAATGCAATAATAAATGACTAGTGCTCTTAATTATTGGGTTAATGGGGTCATGAAACAGAAAGAGCTAGAGAAGCTACCTCCTTGGGGTTGTAAGCCCTTTTACTTCCCAAGGCATGTTTCTCTATCTAGGGTTTAAGCTAAGAGGGTGTATGCCCTTATGCTTCTCTTAACCCTGGTTTAACCAATAAGATGAAGCATTAAATGATGAAGACTATAGTGGGGGTGTATGCCCTTATACTTCCCACCTAGCTCCTAGCACAATAACCTTGGCTTGAAACAAATGATAGCATGAAAGTAAAGACCATACCAATTTAAGGAAAAATGCCAAGATAATCCACCACAATAGCAAGAGACAAACCTTTCAAGACTAGCAYATCACTCTCATCAACTATAACATCAAGAGATAACTATAAACAAGAGCCTAAAGAGACAATTTTGCCAAAGGTAGCRAAAATTTCAGACCAATACTTCTCACAATGAGGGAGAGTTATGTTAAAATGAGATCTTATGATCTCTTATTTATACAAATGTCACCAAGATGACTTGTCCATAAATTAAGGGGTAAACCACAAGACTAGGGGTCAACAGCCCCAATCTTGCCCCATTTAACAAAGTAACATTAAACAATTCATTTAAAGTTTCACTTTTGCACAAATAAAACCCTAATTTTACATGGACGTCTGCTTTTTAGGGGACGTTTTGCCACTTAGAAGAAGTCATTGGTGTTGGAGAAGCATGGGTAGGCCTCCAAAGGCCACATGTCAAGCATCTAGACAATCTCCTCATGGTGAAGACCCTCTACTCCTCAAAACGTCCATGTGTAAATAAGGGGCACCTCACCACCAAGTCCTAACCCCCCTAGGTGATGTCATGCCTCTAGGAGTGACGTTTTGCCTCTCCTAGGCAAAACGTTTGGCATGTGGGGCCTAGGCTATGTCGTCCAAGTCAATCTCAAGGCCTTCAAAGTTTGATCTTTCTCATCCGGCATGCGGGCCCTTGGCATCCAACCTATGGGTTTGTAGCCCCATGGAAGCCCAAGCTAGGCTTGTTCTCCCAAAACTGTCCACCAAGTAGGTCCTGCAAAGACAAATGAGCACGCCCTCCAAGGATCTCAAGTCATAACATCATGATAAGGGAATCCAATCAATAAATGAGCCACATAAGCATGTGCATCAAAGATCACTATATCAAACAATTAATTGCTCAAAGACACTATGTTACTTGTCAAGCTTGAATATGGGAGGGTTGGCGAGGTGTCCTATTGGGTAGATCTTTCCCTAGGTCAAGGAAAGTTACCAAGAGATCCCTCTCTAAGCCATGTAAGATGAGGTGGTTGGGGTCAAGACTCAATGGGCATAGGGCTCATGACATACAAGGGGTCGTAGTGTCTCATTCATGGGTGCCTTTGTAGAGAGTGTGTTGTACCTTCATCCGCAATGCACTTTTTCCAAGCCCGCCAATTGACTTTTATCTTTCTTTCTTTGTATTTTCTTTCAATATAGCATAAGGAGAGGTTGAAGGTCACTGCCCTGGCGTGGTGACCAGATGATGGCAATGTCACCCACAAACACCTAGTGGAAATGAGAAGGTTGGCTCGTGATGAGACCCCCTTTCTCTCACCCATGCAACTGAGAGCCATTACCCTGGTTTGGTGACTAGATGATGGTAATGTCATACCACTAGATATTCATGGACGTGATAGGTCGGCTCGTGATGAGACCTCCTATCCTTCACCTAACCTTTTAAGCATTCTTTATTATATTGTGGGTCCCCTTTACTCAAAGATAAGCGATTCACTGTTTTCTTGGGAGATCCATGGGCGAAGCATCTGGAAGTTTTATACAAGGCTTTTATCTTTTACCCAATTCCCATAGAATGAAGGACAACTTCTTCTTGGGTCAACACACCCTAAAATCCCAAGAGATAAGGAAATGGAGGAGAATAATGATGGAAAGTGGTAAGTATGGTCAAGAACGGTACAATGGCTCATTAAGGGAGTTCCTAGTAGCAAACCCATCCCCAAGGAAAACCACTAACTAGGGCACAATGTCAACCACCAAGGTGAAGCAGGGAAAAAGGCATAATGTCCAAGCATATATCATGAAATCTAGAGCAATCTAAGATACAACATACTCAACTGGGTTAAATATTGAAATGATGCTCACCATAATACTGACTTGTACCTCATGGAGCAAGACCCACTGCCTTCCGGAAGCCAGCTAATGTGGTGGATGCCATCTGGAAATCTGTGACCATTTGTGGTGGTGAGAGGGGTTTCCATCTGTGCAAAAGGGTATTGTTGGTCATGTAGTCTTGGCACTCCATATCTGCAACCTGAGGACCTCAAGACATAATCTCCTTAGTTATCCACAAAATGGGGATAACAGGGCTGACACTCACTCACAAGGGTGTACCTGTGGTGAATGGTCCAAGTGTGGTCTTTCTCCTTAGTCATGTTGATTTGACTAGGAATGATAAAGACTCGAGATGCTAGATGCTATCACATGCGGACTCAGAGTGAACCCGATCTCAGAGAGAGTCAATTGGCTCAAAGGGAGAGTCACAGGGGGAGTTTCCCCTCGATTCATGTCGGAGAGAGACATCTCCAAGGACTAATAGACAGGTTTCATGAGTCTAGGACAAAGTTTGTATACTTCAGAGACAAGCTTGGCATGATGCAAAATGTCTCCCTTGTTGAGAGGGAGTGTTGATGTTTGGACAACATCGGGAAGACATTCTCCTAGTTTAATAATTAATAATATAATTATTGATTATTAAATAATATATATAATAAGTAATAATAATAATAAATAGTTATTGATTATCCAAGGGATGCATCCTTTCATGGATGGTCGCCATATGTTCTTTATATATGGAACACTCATCATTGTAATAAAAAGATATTGAATATACAATATCAATCTCACATATTGTCTCATATAGAAGGCCCGCTTGATCTTTGGGTGGAATCATACTTAAAGCATAGTGTATTGTTAGTTGTTTGTTCTATAAAGAAGGCTCCCTACTCATATGTGGTTGTTCTTTAATTATTTATAGTTGCACATTATCACTTAGCTGATTTTGTACTGGTTGTGAGGAGCATCTATGGAAGAGCCCTCTAATTTTTTGCATATTGAAGTGAATCCATCTGATTGGTTTCCTAATAGTGTTCCTCTATAAAACGTGGTTGTCAAAGATAAGTTGTGAGACACAGGACCCGGAGGTAAGGCCTGTAGATGTTAGTCCAATTGAAGACTACGATACAACTTTGGAGAATGTCGCCACGGAGAGGACCAACCTAAGGAGGTGCAAGGAACCATGAGTTGGAGGAATTGAGAAGGAGAATACAAGAGTTGGGGATGTTGAAGCAGACTCGAAATAAAAAGACACGATCCTAGAGCAATGGAATGATGATGAAGGAGACCCGACAATGCGTCTGATATCTTTCTTAAGAATAGTGGTAGCGCAAGGGTAGAAGTTTCTTGCTACGATGGTAGTTTGAAAGCTGAGACTCTCATTGCTTGGATACGGCAACTGGAAAGGTACTTTGAGTACAAAAATGTTCAAGATCCCAATCTAGTTCGTTTTGCAATAATGAAATTAAAAGGACATGCTGCACTCTGGTGGGATATTGTACAGAAAGAAAGAGTGGACAATAGACAGGAGAAGATTAAGACGTGGAGAAAAATGGTGAGTAAAATCAAAGAGAAATTCCTACCTATTGATTCCAAACAGAGTTTATGTAAGCAAGCACAAAACTTGAGACAGAAAGAGACATCTTTCCAGGAGTACACTAAAGAATTTTTCAAACTGTCCCTCAGATAAGGACTAAAAGAACCAGACTACCAAAGGGTAGACTTAGTTTCAGATACGAGATGAAATGAACACACATTACTTTCATAATGTAGATGAAGCCTATCACATCGCTCTAAAGGTAAAAGAAAAGTTATCTAGGAGATCGCAGCAGGACTTCAGGGGTAAAGGTCCTAGAGGCAAGGGAAGGTCAAGTGTTGCAAGAGACGAGAAAGAAGATGAAGCAACTAGTAGCCAAAATACAAGGGGAGGAAGTGGCATTGGAAGAGGTAGATGATTTGGACGAGGTAAAGGTAAGTATGTGATCACTTGCTACAGATATGGAATAGAAGGCCACAAGACATCTAAATGTCCAGAGAAGCAAAATACATGAAAAAATAGTGAGGCCAAACCTCAGGTTACCCAGGCAGATGAGGCATCGGATGTTGGCAACAATGTAGAATTACTTCAGCGGGTGCAAGGGGAAAACTTAATGTTTAGAAGAGATTTACTTAAACCTGAAAGGAAGACTGAAGTGGAGCCTAAACAGAGGAAGCGGATTTTTAAAACCAAGTGCAAAATTCAGGATAAGTGTTGTAATTGGTCATAGTATGGAAAATCTGGTGTCCATGGAGGTAATGGAAAAATTAAAATCAAAAAGTATTCCACATCCAAATCCGTATAGGGTTTCATGGCTACAAAAAGGGCAACAAGTGTCTGTGACTGAACAATACTTGCTGAATTTTCAAATCAGAAATTTCAATGAATGGGTATTGTGTGATATAATAGAGATGGATGCGTGCCATGTACTACTCAAAAGACCATGGTTGTTTGATAGGAAGGTTTCCCATGAAGGTAGGAAAAATACTTATGAATTTGTGAAGGATTGACAGCAATACAGATTGGAGCCGATTGTGCAGACTGAGTTAATAGCAGTAAGTAATAGTGAACGCAAAGGAAGTGACTGCAAAAATGTTGGTAGCAGAAGTCGCGTTATGATATGCTCAGCTAAGGAATTTCTAAGAGAATAGAAAAAGACCATTTTCTGTTTGGTCATAATGCCAAAAAGAGTACTGGAGACTGGAAAGTGGAGTTTGATACCACTCAAGATTCAACATTTGTTGAAAGAATTTGAGGAGATTGTTGCAGATAATATGCCAGCAGGTTTACCTCCCAAGAGAGCATTTCACATCAAATGGATTTGATATCAGGATCTAGTTTGCCAAATAAAGCTCCTTACCGGATGACTCTAACAAAGAGTGAAAAAGTGAATAGACAAGTGCAAGAGTTGCTTGACAGAGGACTGGTTTGGGAGATTCTAAGTCCCAGACTTAGTTCATTTTGCACCGGTTGTGAGGAAAATCTTTGGAAGAGCCCTCCCTTTAATTTTCTACATATTGAAGTGAATCCATCTCATTGGTTAGACCATGTTTGTAACAACCTAGCTATGCCTTCTTCCTTACAAGTTCAAACCCTCTTGATTGTTGATCATGTCTCCTTCAGTCATTGGATAGGCACTAGTCTTGGCAATCCACCACCACTTAAATTCTAAAGAATATCATAAACATATTTGCTAGGGTTTCTCACCTTGTGCCAAAGGAGAGTCAGCCTGAAGTTAGTGGAAGAGTTGTTGTGGTGACCAATGTTATCAAAACCAGAATAATCATCAAACTGATCAACCCCAAAAATGTGAACAGGACTGGAACCGGAAAAAAACCGAACCAAAAAACTAGTCGACCAAAAAATACATAAAATATTCAAATTTTGAAACACACACACACACACACACACACACATATATATATATATATATATATATATATATATATATATTCATGCGCATCCATATGAATCCAAACCATTATACATAACTATGCAAAGTTTCTCATGTATATAGCAAGGAAGGGTGCATATAGCCAAAATAACATCAATTGCAATCCATCTTTGAACCAAAATACATCAACAAAGAGACTTTAAATGGCCTTTAGAGTCCAGAAAAAAATCATGCTACAACAAATAAGTACATATCATCAAAATCATTGCCCATGTTGGGATCCTTATCATCAATATCACCCTCTGAGCATTAAAATAAGACAGAAAAAGCTTAACATGCCTAATCAATGATTTTGCTTGAGTGAAGGGTACATTTTCACTAGGGTCATAACAGAGGAGTTCAACAATCAATGCCACGTACATAGAGGGCTTGGCACTCTTTATTAAATGTCAATTTCATGCCCTCATACATGATAGAATCTAGTGGAAACAATGCAACCCTACGTATCCTGAAAACTATTAAGTCCGCTGAATTTTGAACAGGATCTAAAATTCTACATTCTCCATATGAACTCCGATAAGGTTGGCACCACTCTCAAACATCATGAAACAATTAATGGTAATGTTTAAAATTTAAGTAAAAGGATAGAAAAGGAAAGATAAAAGAGAATGTCAACTTTTAAAAGGGTAGAAAAGGAAAGATAAAAGAGAATGTCAACTTTTACTTTAAGAATTTAATATTACCATTAATTACGAGGGTTGGGTTTTGTGCTTCACTTTAATTATATTATTGTTTCGTTTTTTTAAAAAGCTTTAGTAGGGCCCCAAGGTTAGGAATTTTGCTTTCCCTTAACTTAATTTATCATTTTTTAAGTGTTTTTCAGTTGTCCCTAACAATGTTGTACGAGATCGTAAGGAATCAGTCGATTCGATATCAAACCGGCCTAAAACGATCTGAAACACTTGACCGAACCGAAAAGGGGCCCAAACCAGTTGGTTCCGCCAATTCTGATCTAGTTCCGATAACATTGGTGGTGACAATGGGCAACCTTCCTAAGTGCCTCTAGGTTTGCACTTGGTTTAGGGACTTTGAATATCTTTGAGTGCAAGTCTGCATGGTAACATGAACCATAAGCATATCTCCATAAACGATCATCAAATATATGATTAAATTCCAAAAACTATGATTTTCAAGACATGGAAAATTTTCAAGTGTATCTTGAAAATCAAGAAAGTGCAATCTCAAAAATCTGACCATAACCTTTAGGAGTCTTCGACCTCCCATACCTACTCTAAATGTTGTAAGAAACATGCATGTATGGAGAACATGTTGCCAACAGAAAACATGTCCCATTGATATACTAATATGACTATGAAGTGTCCTCTGGATGTACTTGTTGTGAACCCCTAGCCAAAAGCATGTCCAATCCTTAACCCTTTAGCAATAAAAGACCTGCAACCATGTGGCGAGTGTAATTCAGCAATCACAAACTAACAATGTTGAATGGTGACCTTTGTAACTTGGAGATAACACCATAATGTATCTCACAAACTATCCATGTTGAATGCCCAATATGAATTTTGAAGAAATTTAATTTGGGTGTTAACATCGCCCACAATATAGTAGATATGTGAGAGGTGTCCTCTCTAATTAAATAGATTGTTGTTAGAAGGTAAGCTAAATCGAGTAGGTAGTTATTGGCTAGTAGTGCCCCATGTTTCTAGTATTGTTATAAGAAAGGCAGTTATTCTGGCCATCAGTGTTGTTCAGAGCACAAATGAGTTGTATTGGTAGTCTTGTACACCAATGTTGTTGAAAGCATAGTTACGGTGGTAGCATGTTAACCATTGATCTTGTCGAGAGCCTTGTGTCTTTTGGCAAGAGAGCAAGACATAAGAGGGACATGCTCTAATATGTGTCAACGAGTCCAATATTTTTTCCCATAGGGCTTGTTTATTCGACTCAATCCTATTTAAGGGACAAAATTGTATTTTCTAAAACTGTAGATGTTGAATATAAAGTATCATGTAGACATCCACAAAAAGAAATGTTGAATTGGATTTTGTATTCATTATATGGCTAAGATAGCAATGTCTATAACTATTCATAATTGCTAGCAATGTCCCCGGAAGACCAGGTAAGGTTGTGTGGATCCCTTAGGCTCCTAAAGGAGATCACTAGGAGGAGTAAGAATGTTATGTTGCTCTTGAGAAGAATTACTTTGAGGATTGTAACTTTGATATTATATTACCATATATTGGAACATGGTCTTGATGTTGGCCAAAACCTATCGATTCTCTTGTCATTTGAACTAGAGTTTATGCGTCAATGTGCAGAGATAATTCACTACGAATGATTATGTGGTCATCTCTGCTGATGAAAGATGTAATTGGCATTCGTTGATAATATGAAGCATTTTAGAACTACTCAAAGACGAAGATGTGATCGTTGTAAATTGTGAATGGAAGTCTTACAAAGCAATTCCTACCGAATTTCATCTCTACAAATTGTTGGGGCTTTCTAGCGAATGACAGGTGATAGGTTTTATTGGTAAGCACCTAGACTTTCCCTTCAGCAGCCTCCGTAAGCTGGCCACTACAACCACCCTAAGCAACCCTCTTAAGCAGCCTCCATAAGTTGGGCACTACAACCACCCTAAGCAACCCTCTTAAGCAGCCTCCCTAAGTTGGCCACTCCAACCACCCGAAGCAGCCCTCTTAGAGGTGTTATGAGGTTGACACATGGCATATGGTTGTCATGGCATAAGGTTGACACTTGTCATGTGTTTGATGCTTGACATAAAGTTAACACTATATCAAAACTTTATTTACATGGTTAGTTACAATAGGGAAAATAGCTTCCAAAGCTATATAATTCAACACGAAGAATGTTTTTGAAGAAATAGGGAACTCCCTCGGGACATTTTATGAAGCTAATTTATCTTTCCAGGACATCGGTTACTCCGAGATGGCAAGAATACTTGTGGGTCTTGAAACCAATAAAGGATTGGTAGAGGAATTGGTTATCAAAAAAGGTGAAGATTGTTTTCAACCAATTCTCAATTACGAAGGCATACCCTTCAAATGTGGGCAATGCCATAGCTATGGGCACATCACAACGAACTACATTTATCCTAATCAAAGCAAGGTGTGGGATCGATGAAAGCACTTACAAGTTCTGGAAGTGGAATCGTCAGAATCCTCTCAACCAATTAGGAGGACCTAAGTCATTAAGGAAAAGAGGCAAACAGAAGCTACCTCAAACAAGCTATTGACGCCACCTAAGCAGCGATCAGCCTCGAGTCTTCAAAAGGAACAGTGTTTGCATCTCATCAATGACAACAAGGACCATCAACCTCTCATAAGTAAGTCCTCTCAGTTACAATCCCCTTATAAAAGAAATCTTCAAAAAATTTAGTTTTTGGCACTTGGGGGTTAGAGGTAGATACAAAGAGTTTGGAATCCATCAATGAATTTCTACCCAACCTTTCAGGCATAAAAAAATTATGTGTCCCCAACCCTAATCCATGTACATGGAATAGATAAGGCTCAGATAGAAGAAGAAGCCCAAGTGGGGTTTTCTAAAATTCCTAACTTGGATTTTCGTCCAAGGATGGCCTCCCAGGATTCTTTTTATTTGGAATACTCCAAATATATCCTCTGATCCAAAAGCAAAGGAATCCTTGATTTCCCTGGGAACGTGCTAGGGGAATTAGGGTTCCTTGATGAGAAAAACCAAAAACAAAACCGAAGAGGAGGAAAGTCTTATATATCCATGGCACAGAAACAAACATCTTTAGAGGTTAGATGTGGAAAACAACCATCTCTAATTGGGGCTCTTAGAGCATCTACCCATTGTGAGGGGCTTAAATGATTTTCCTAATCCTCTACGGCAAAGAGTTGGCCAATCCCACAAAGAAATTGGCCATCAGGAGGCTTATAGAGTCATTAAAACCCTCTATTATCCTCCTTCAAGAAACAATGACAAATGGGGAAGAGGTTATTCAAGAACTCTCAAAATTTAGGATTGGGTGGGAGTTCAATTACATTGATGCTATTGAGAGATCTGGTGGAAATATTACAGGATAGCAAAGGTGTTATTTTACCCTAACTCCTAGGCTTTTCCAACAAGGAAGAGGGTAGACTTATTATCATTGGATATGGGGAAAGAAATCTTTATTCTAAGCGTTTATGGCCCTTACTAAAATAGAGTGGAATACAAGAACAAAAAGTGTATACAAAGCAACCTTGTGATAGGGGGAGACCAAAACTTTACATTAGGAGCTTCATAAATCTAGGGACCTGTTGCCCACATGGATTGTCTCTCGGGTTATTTTATAAGAAAGTTGGAAGTTGCGGGATTGTTGGATATCGAACAAGCAAAACTTACTCTAAGTTAGAGAAACAAGAGAACAGGAGTAGACAAAATAGCTAAGAGACTTGACTGCATTCTAATATTTGAAGGATTCATAAATGAAGATATTCATGTGAAATAGTGGGTAGCCTCAGGAGGGGACTCAGACCATAACCCTATTGTGTTAGAAGTGGCTCCAACCCAAGAAAAACCTCCCAACCCTTTCAAGTTGAAGCCAAAATGGTTAAAGGAAGAAGATTTTATAAAAAAAATTAAGGATATTTGGAAGCTTTATGACATTCACCTAAGAGAATCTGCCTCCCTTCAATTTCAACAAAATATGAGGGAAGCGAAGAAGGTAGCATTCCAATGGGAAAAGGACAAAAAGACAAAAAAATGAAAGGATTCTAAAAGAAGTGGAAGTTGATCTAGGGACACTCTATAACAATGAAGGTTTTGGATTCTTGACTAAGGATAAGAAGCTAGAAGAAAAAAAGAGGAATATCTCGTTGATTTTTACTAAACCCAGAAACTATTTCCACTTCCAATAGATTTACTTTACATAGATTATTTGCACGTAAAATAAAATGTTCCAAATCTGAAAACTTATGAATGGAAATACACTGGATTTAATCACAGAAAATGCACAGCGGAATCATAAACAGCACACACATTTGACCATACATATTTATGGGCAATGCCCTTGGAAAAACCCCGAAGGAAAAACCAGTAAATGAGAGAAAAATTATTATTCTGTTCATGGAGAAGAATTAGGAAATTTTACAACAATTATTACAACATTTAGAAATTTGTACCAACATTGAAAATCGTGCTTAAAATTTGATTTATGGCTTGTACGACCTCCCCACCTTCAAGATCTGCCTCAAAATCCGTGCCCAATTGTACCAAACGGAGTACGACATGTACAACCCAACAACCAGAGATAAATGCGACCTGTACAGTCTAGGAAACCCTCACACGAGCGGTTGTACAAACTAATAATACATTGTACAAACAACAAGATATCTATCTCGATTTATGTGCCAATGTTGATCTTCACCTCCATTTTTGTGCCCATGTTGTTTTGGGATTTGTGCATCTTCCCTTCCTTGGGATTTGCACCCTCTTCCCCTCTTGTTGTAAACTCTTCCTCTCTTCCTCTCTTCAGCTCTCCAAATGTTCTCTCCACTCAATGTGTCTCTCACTCTCTTTAGATATGCTTTTATAATCTTTTAATTACCAAATCCCTAACCCTAAGATCTCAATGGTCAAGTTTAGATCTTACCATCCCAAGATCGACAGTTGTGACTTAATATCTCGTTGAGATGACTTAAATTACTTACGTCACTCAACTTTATAAAAAAGTCACTTTAGTCATTAAATAAAAGCCACTTTAACTTTATTAATGCAATTATAAAGTTAAATATCTAGAGAGCGTCGTTGAGACACCTCTGCATGCTAAGCACTGCCAATGCAGAACTACCTGTATGAGCTACCCCAAAAACTAACACCCTCTTAGCAAGGAAGGTACTTTTGGAACCTCCACCTGGATCTGTCTCCAACCCCATCACTCCATCTGCTGGTGTAGTTGCTCCCTCTGAACCAGAAAGCTTCCCTGCCACCTGCAGTGGATCTTGTGCTGAAGAATTGTTCCTCCTCACCATGCCCTTAGGAGTCTCCTCACACTCCTGAGCATCCAACTACCAGTTGAATCCTGAGACTCCTGATACTACTGGAAGTAGCCTCACAACCACATGTCACTAACACTAATCTTGAATCCAAGATCCCCTTGGAATTACACACAAGTTGTCCCAGCAGCCTATATAACCTCCCCCGTCTAACACCAAGCACTGTTGTTGCATCTAGGGTAGCTCCTTCTGGATATATGAGCACACGTCCACGCTGGAACACAACTCTGTATCCCTTATCCTCCAAGGTTGATACTGAGAGCAAGTATACCTTCAGCTCTGGAATAAACAACACCTCTACCACCTCCAAAGATCCTCTTCACTCTAGTTGGAACCTCACACATCCAACCCCCTTCATTGCATGCATGGTACTAGTCCCACAACCCACAATGACAGTTTGAGTCTGTCTCTAAAAAAGCTTTGTCAGCAACTCCCACATCTCATAATCATTTTTCTTTCCAGACACATGAGGTATGATATGGTCCTTCATGGCATCCAAGAGCATCCTTTTGGCTTACACATTTTGCTTATTGTAGGCCGCCAAAAACGTTGTATCTATCGAAACAACCTGGGTTTTCTCCACAATGTCCCGGATTTCGTTTTCCTCCAACAGCAACGCAATCCGCTCTTTCCATGGGCTAAAATTTGTATCCCCATCCAGCTTGTCCTCAAACCTCAATCCGATAGACATCCTCGTCCAACTGACCAACAATACTTTCCCCTTCCTTTTTCCGAGCAAAACCCTTGCAATCCCTACAAATCCTTGTGTCAAAGTCTTCACTTTATTTTTCGATGACCTGTCTACTACGAGATCAAAGGGAGGTTCCATTGCTTATTCAGAGAATCTCAAACCCTCACTGGCTTTTTCAGATATTTCGATCAGAGATGTTTGGCCCTATATATATAGGAGGCTCTCAGGTTTCGAGCGCATACTCTTCAACCTCCCATCAGACCAGACTCTACACAGAGGATCACTTCATTTTTCACAGCGCTACCTTCAGGAAGCGGCACCAAGCGACCGACCGACATCAATACAGATCCAGACCTCAGATCAATGAGGACTCGCGAGGTCCTACCCCGTTCCATGAGATCTCAACAACATAACCATATCAGATCCCTTCCTGAGAGACGGACTAGATCCTCCAGACCTCAACATCATACGACCTCCTCCAAGCAGCGGCACAATGGACAATTTGCGCTTCCCACCAGCTCTTCTTCGGGCCAACAGACTTTGTCGGGTTTCCTTCATTCAACCTCGGATGTTAGGAGAGAGGGGTCTACTCCATAGACCTATGAGCACTTGGATCTTCTCTGCCTGTGCATATCTACCCTATTGCGGGGATTGGGACTTGCGGTTGCAGTTGCGGTTGAAAGCTCCTCATACTTCAACCCAGCTTACATTATCTACATTTTTGTATCTTACTTCATGCAACTTATTCCTTTATAGGAGACCGTTTGGTACTCCCGCATTGTAAGGACATCATTGTACCCATCAGTCCCTTTGACCTACTTTTGTGGTCATTAGTTGGACATTAATAAAAGTATCTTATCTTATCTTATCTATCTTCAGTGCCACTCTTCAGAACCTCGCTCTGATACCATGTTGATTTTTACTAAACCCAGAAACAATTTCCACTTCCAATAAATTTACTTCACATAGATTATTTGCACGAAAAATAAAATGTTCCAAATATAAAAACTTATGAATGGAAATACACTGGATTTAATCACTGAAAATGCACAGTGGAATCATAAACATCACACAGATATTTCTGGGCAATGCCCCTGGTAAAACCCCAAAGGGAAAACTAGTAAATGAGAGAAAATTTATTAGTTTTCTCACGGAGAACAACTTAGCAATTTTACAGCAATTATTATAGCATTTAGAAATATGTATCAGCATTAAAAATCGTGCTCAAAAATTGATGCATGGCATGTACGACCTCCCCACCTTCAAGATCTACCTCAAAATTTGTGCCCAATTGTACCAAATAGAGTATGGCCTATACATCCCAACAACCAGAGATAAATGTGACCTGTACGATCTAGCAAACCCTCACACGAGCAGTTGTACAGAATGATAATACGTTGTTGTACGGACAGAAAGAAATCTATCTCGATTTATGTGCCAATGTTGATCTTCACCTCTATTTTTGTGCCCACGTTGTCTTGGGATTTGTGCCTCTTTCCTTCCTCGGGATTTGTGCCCTCTTCCCCTCTTGTTGCAAACTCTTCCTCTCTTCCTCTCTTCAGCTCTCCAAATGTTCTCTCCACTCAATGTGTGCCTCTCACTCTCCTTAGATCTGCTTTTATAATCTCTTAATGACCAAATCCCTAACCATAAGATCTCAACGGTCAAGATAAGATCTTGCCTTCCCAAGATCGAAAATTGTGACTTAATCTCTGGTTGAGATGACTTAAATCACTTAAGTCGCTCAACTTTATAAAAAAGTCACTTTAGTCATTAAATAAAAGACACTTAACTTTATAAATGCAATTATAAAGTTAAAGATCTAGACAGTGTCGCTCGGACACCTCCACATGCTAGGCAATGCCAATGTGGAAGTACCTGTCTGAGCTACCCCAAAACCTAACATATCTTATTGGAGAAAGATAAGGAATGGAGGCTCAAGAGTAGGGCCATATGGCTACAAGCAAGTGATGAAAAATCCAAAAAATTTCATCGTTATGCAAATGGCAGAAACAGTATAAACTCAATCTAGAAGATTGACAAAGGAAATAACATATGGGCTACAAATTTCAATGACATAGAAGATGAAGGAATCAACTATTACTCCACTCTCTTCAAAGAAGACTCTCGGACCACAACCGTTGAAGTAATAAGGCTCTCAAATACTTTTCCTAGTTTTGTAAATAATAAAGACAATTTGGAACTGACACGAAAGATGTTGGAAATGATGAATTGCTCCAAGCATTACAGAGCTTCCAAAGGGACAAAAGCCCTGGGCCAAATGGCTTACCTATGGAATTCTTTCTAGGATGTTATGAATTCATTGAAGGAGACTTAATAAGGGTGGTGGAGAACATAAACACAAGGAAAATGATTGGGGTTTGTAATACTACCTTCATTGCTTTGATCCCAAAAGAGGATAATCCAGCCACTTTTGAAAAGTTTTAGTCAATGTCCTTATGCAATTGTATCTACAAAATCATTTCAAAGGTCATAGCAAGAAGACTCAAAAAGGCTCTTTCAAAACAAATTTCAGGTAAGCAATTTGGGTTTCTGGAAGGATGACAAATCCATGAGGCAGTGGGGATAGCACAAGAAATCATACACTTGATCAAGACCACAAACCAAAGATCAATGGTAGTTAAAGAGGACCTCTAGAAGGCCTATGACAGGGTAAGTTGGCTTTACCTGAGATTGATCCTCATTAACTTAGTTTTTTGCCATAACTTTGTGGTATGGGTGATGAGTTGCATTACCTCTATATCATTTGTTGTCCTAATCAATGGGGTAGTATCCCCCTTTTTCAGACCAAGTAGGGGTCTCAGACAAGGATGCCCCCCCCCTCCCTCTCATATTCCTGCTAATAGCAGAAGGGATAAGTAAATTATTAAAAGAGGCATCATAAGATGGCAGCTTCAAAGGGATAAGCATTGGTCCTGGTTGCAATATCACACATCTTCTATCCGTTGATGATATCTTTATTTTTTGTGAAGGTTCTAGAAGAATAGTCGACAAGTCTAAAAATATTTTGAAATTGTTCTATAACGTTATTGGTATGACAATAAATCCAAAAAAAATCATAATGTCCATGTGGGACATTCATGAGCATGGGCAAGGGTATTTCTCCCAATTATTTCCTTACCAAGTGATTGATATGGATCAAGGACTAAAGTACTTGGGATTCCACTTCAAACCAAATCTATACGAAAAAGGTCACTAGCAATGGTTGGTTGCCAAAGTAGAAAAGAAGATGAACCATTGGTGCAATCAGTGGCTATCAAGAGGGGGCATATTGGTACTTGTTAAAGCAATACTAGAAGCCATACCAGTATACTAGGTTTCATTGGCTTGGGTTCCAAAAGGAATATTGAAGAAAAGTAGGAAATTGTGCTATAAATTCGGTAGTAGAAAGAGTGACGAAAGATGATAAAAGAGAGTTTGCAACAGCCCTAATAGTCGTAGCAATTAGTTTATAACAGCAAGAGAATCACTTGGCTAAAGAAGACGCCTTAGAGGCTCAAGCAAGCTTATAACATGAAGAACAACTTCTAACTAAGATAATTGTAAAATCTCTATTTTTTACGTATACCAATGCAATGATTTTAGATCTCCAATGCAAAATAGACTAGTGCCTTATCATTTTGGTTATGGGGTCTCTTGCTGTAGGGGCTAGCTTTGTTACCTCCCTAAGGGTGTAAGCCTTTTTACTCCCTAGGGCAAACAAAACTAGCAAGGTAAATCTAGGAGGGTGTAGGCATTTTTACTCCTCCTAGCAACCTTTGCAAGTTAACTTATCCAAGACGAAAGTGACAGATCTTAGTGGAGGGTGTATGCCTTTATACTCATCCAAGGGTTTAGACAAGAATAACCAATGAAACAAGAAGAAAAACCAACAATATGCAGAAATTTCCTTACCAATTCCAATTGATAGCAAGATAAACCCTCTTCCACGAAGAAATATTCCACCACAAAGCAAGAACAAGCATCCAAGAGAGATAGCGCACCACTTCTTCCACAAGAGACAA
Source organism: Picea engelmannii (assembly GCA_009831015.1). Classification (NCBI taxonomy): domain Eukaryota; kingdom Viridiplantae; phylum Streptophyta; class Pinopsida; order Pinales; family Pinaceae; genus Picea; species Picea engelmannii. Next base: position 82,837 of record ML808242.1, read on the forward strand.
GTACTAGCATCCAAAATAGCATAAGAGAGAAACTGCAATTTTCCCAAGAGGGGCGAAAATTTCAGCCAAAATTTATGTAATTCTCAAGTGTGTTGTATCTAAATGAAAGTGACAAGGTCTTCTTTATATATGACCTTGTAAAAACAATTTGTCCACTTAACTTAAGGTAAAACACAAATTAGGGAGGTCGACCTACTAATTTGCCCCTTTACAAATTATAATTTAATTTTACAAAAGAAGCAAGCCCTAAAAAATCATGTCATACCATTTAAGGGTGACGATTTAGCATAAATGGCAAGACATTGAGCTAGTTGAGGAAGTTGTTGGGCCTCCCAAGACCTAATGTCCATGTGCTAGGGTCCTCCTCCATCAAAATATGCCAAGTCATCATCAAATCATCCATCACCATCAAACCCTAGCTTCCCAAGTGTGACTTCATGCCCCAAAAGAGAAATAAAAGGCCTCCAAAGGAAAACATTAGGGCTAGGGAAGCTAGCGAGTCACCTCCTTGGGACACTCAAGTGCCTCCAAAGGAAACGTCCCTCATTCGAGTTGTCCAAAGGAGAGGGGGCGCATCATCCAACCTATGGGCTTCTTGCCCCAATTGAAGGTCCAAGTTGTTAGAATATAGAAGATTGTGCTCGTTTTACCATTGACGATAACCTCGTCACCCAACCACAGGCCGAAGCCACCCTCCGAGCACCTTGACCTTGATAGAGAAGAGAATCCTAATAGCAATCCAATAGCCAAGAGAGGCTAATGCACCAAGCAAGAATAGAACCCAATCTGATCAGATAATCCCACCCAGAGGCTAGCGCACACCTTCCCAGAAACTTGTGCACAAGCTGCAACTGCACCTGCGCAGATCCAGTTCACTCTGCAACTGCTGAGATGAGAATAATGAGAACTAACGCCCTGTATTTATAGTAGTCTGGGCAGTTTAACTGGGGCCGACTTCTCCTTCTAGGTATTAATAAATTCATATTAAATATATTTCTGCAGCCGACAACCTGTTTAGGGTTTTCTTTATTTCTTTGCTTCCTTCCGGAGTATTCTAATCTCGTCGTAGGTCATAATAGAGGTTCATACCTCCCGAAGCTACCATAATATTAACACTCCCTCCTAGCTAGGGAGGTATGGTCTTGAGCACAACAGACCATTCAACTGGTAGCAACATGAGCACCGTCATTATTATCAAACTGGATAATCTCCTATGACAACTGGTACAATATCAATTGATAGAACACACCTATGTCTATTCAGGTAGTACGCAACTACTCAAAC
>ML808243.1:14462-29479 GCA_009831015.1 Picea engelmannii
GAAGTTTTAGTATAGTGGATAGATACACAACCCAAGGAGGCCACATGGGATCCAACCGCCATTATGCAACAATTCCCACATCTCAAGCCTTGAGGACAAGGCTATGTTTTAAGGTGGGGGGGCATGTTAGGGTCCTAACCCCTCAAGTATATAGAATGATATGTTTTTCTATGTAATAAAGGTAATCATTAGTAAATAAGCTTATGTATTAATGTGAATGTGGTTAATATAAGAAGACTTACTAGAAAGTTCTACCTCTAGAAATTTCTTATTCTAGAAGGTTCTCAAGAATATAGAACTAATATAGAGGGGTAGTTGTTGAATCATTTTATTTCAGATCTACTCTGTTGGAGGTTTCCCCCTCGAAGAGGAAAGTGAACACTATACCTTACAATTCTTGTCCTATGATGGTAATTTTACAAGGAATAAGCATGCACATCTTGTTGGAACTATCAACTACCACAAAAAGATAGTCATGTCCCTTCCTGATTATTGTCAAACCACCCACAAAATCCATGGAAATTATTTCCCAAGGTCAACTAGGTATAGTTAAGGGATGTTATAGAACTTTCTTTCTATTCCTAAGCTTGTTGGTACAAAAAAATATGCATCCTCTAATACACTAAGATACATATTATTTCATTATGGGCCAATACATATACCTTTGTAAGTTATCAATTTTCTTCTTAAAACCAAAATTTCCTACAAGTTTGGAGGTGTCAGCCTCTATGCTAAGATACAATCTCATTTTGTATTGTCAACATTTTAGATTGTTAGGGAAATAACCTCCCTAACCCTTCATGTAGGTAGAATAATATATTTTCCATGTAATAAAGGTCGACATTATTTAATAAGGACTATTTAATAAATGTGAAAAAGTCAATGTAAGAAGACCTAATAGAACATTCCTCTTATAGAAAGATCTTCCTCTACACTGTTCTTTAGAAGATAGAATTAGTATAAATAAGAGTAGTAGGCATGATAAATCCTTGTCTTGATAATTATTGTGATAGATCTCTTCTTTGTTGGAGGTTTCCCCCTTGAAGAGGAAAGTGAACATTGTTTCCTATAAAAAAGGGTATTATTTTGGTGTTGTGGTTCCATATATTTTGTTGTTCTGATGTTATTCTCTGTAGTATTTCATTTTTGTTGTTGTTGTTATGATGTTATTCACTATAGTATTTCATTTTTTAGTTTTTTTTCTGATGTTATTCACTATAGTATTTCTCTTTTCTTCTATTATAATAGATGTGGTACCTAACAAGTGGTATCAGAGCACTTTCCTTGGCAGGAATTGTGGGTTAAATGTTTTCAGGGTAGAGACATGTTTTGGTGTCTTAAAACTACAGTGATATGTCATTTAGGGGATAAATTTGTTGTCGGGGAACCATACACACAATAAATACAAGAGGTTTATAAGATCACATTGTTGGACACCCTTGTAACTTCTGTTGGTACCCCTTCAAATGGTAGCGCATTAGAAAACACTTGTATACGAACTGGCCTTGGTATATTGAAACCCTCCATAGATTAATTGATTGGTTGCCTAACTTCTATAGTTCCACCAAGAAAAACACTTGGGAATATACTCTCTAGAACCTAGGTGATCAGGTAATCAGATACCATTTTTTCCCTAATCACAGTGGTACCTATCATTTTCAGCCTATTTTTTTTTCTATAGTCCCACCCATGCTTCTCGACACCCTTATTTGACACATATCCCATTGCATTCCACTCTTCACCCTAATCATAGAAATATATATAATTTATCTATCTTTTCTCCATGGACCCATTTTCACTCCCCCCCCCTCCCCCCCTCTGCATTCTTAAATGACCACCAATCATAACCAAGAAATCCTTCACCTCCAAGATGAATCCAAACAACACAGGGATAACATCTAGAGAGTGATTTCAGAAATTGCTTCCACTAATTGCAAATTGGAAACCTTCAAGGCCAATGTTAAGGGTGAAATTGTAGCAGTTAAAGGTGAATTAGCCTCCCTCACCACCACTCTCAACCAATGTTTAAAACAGTTCCATGGCTCTCCCTCCTCTAAACACCCTTCACACTATAAAGGTGAGGAATCTTCCCATACTATGGAATTTCATTCCAACTCCCTTCATCATGATCCCCATCTTCCCATAGTTGAGGTGAACAAAATTTGATGGCTCAGATCCCACAGGATGGGGCACTGAAATGGAACATTATTTATCCTTACATGGAATTACTGATGAGTTGGCCAATTTTTTTTATGGTGTCCTCTATATAGATCCTGAATGATGGAAATGGCATCAAAATACATGTCAAGGCCATATTGCTAGGACATAATTTGTTGCGGAGATTTCTGAACGCTTTGACACGGACACCCACTATCTAGGTCATTTAACCAAGTTAAAACAATTTAGCACAATGGAATATATTATATATTCCTTTAAACACTTGGATTTCTGAAGAAAGGGAATGTGGGATTTTTTCTTTATGGAATCCTTTATCAATGGCCTCAAGGATGAAATTCACACCTAGGTCCTCATGGCTCACCCTCAAACTTGGTTGGAAGCTACTCAATGAGCCAAGGAAGCCCAACAAATTTTCTCCACCCAGAACCACAAATCCTCCTTTACTCCTCTCACTTGAACTACCAATCCTACCCCTCCTACCACTCCTCTCAATATCTAGAAATTAACTCGGGTAGAAATGGATGAATGCTAACTTAAGGGTCTTTCTATAATTGTGATGAAAACTATTTTCTGAGGTGTAAATGTGAGGACGAAATTTTTTTTATGGCCATTTCTGAGGAGGCTTTTGACGAGGAGGCCGAAGTTTCCCTAGTGGATGAACTACCCCCAAACAATGCTCCTACTCCACCCTCTGATCCACTTGATGTTGAACCATTTATTTTACTGCATGCCCTTACCAGTTTCTCTTCTCCCCAAACCCTCAAGCTCATTGGCTACATTAAGAATAGGAAGGTCATACTTATCATTGATAGTGGAAAAATCCATAATTTTATTCATTGTTGGATTTCCCAAGAAGTAAATTGATATATCCATGTTGTCAACAATTTTCAAATTATGATTACCAATGGTGGTTCCATGAAATGTGGTGGGTGTTGTGAAAATTTGCACCTACAAATTGGTCAGTATCACATAACATTTCATATGTTTTCCATCAACATGGGTGGTTGTGACATTGTGAATGGTGTTGAATCATTATGCAAGATGAGTATGCATATGTAGAGCCAGAGTCGAGGCCCAAGTGGGCCTAGAATACTCTTCAGGATGCAAGGGATCTTGTTGGGGATCCAACTGATACTAGGAGGACTCGATCTGATTTCAAGGAGCCTCCTCTTGCACTCATTGTCACTCAACTGTTTCCATGTAGGCATATTTTCCTATTTCAGTCTTCATATCCACAGTCTTATGGCTAGACTACTGGAAATCCCTTTTGGGAATCCGCCATGCAGGAGGAGTACAAATCCATCCTCGAGAACCAAACTTGGGATTTGGTTCCCCTTCCTTTAGGAAGGAAACTCTTTAGGTGCATATGGGTCAATAGGACCAAGAGCACAGTAGATGGAAAAATTATCACATACAAAGCCAGGATTGTTGCCAAAGGCTTTCAACAGGTGCATGACATTGACTATGATGAGACGTTCGTTCCAGTAGAAAAGATGGATTCCATACATTTGACACTTGCCATTGTGACAGCAAAGGGATGGGAATTCCATCAGATAGAAATGAAGAATGAATTTATTCATGAAGATATCTCTCAAGAGATCTATATGGAGCAGCCCCAGGGATTTATGAAGGTTTCATATTTGGTTTGTTGATTGAAGAAGTCTCTTTATAGCCTCAAGCATGATCTAAGGGCATGGTATTCCAAGATGGACTCCTACCTGTTGTCACAAAACTTTGTACATTGTAATTTAGACCCAAATGTTTACATGCTCAGGACGACTGACTCACTCCTACTCCTAGTTTTGTTTGTTGATGATTTGTTGATCACCAGTTTCTCAACTTCAGTGATTGCTACAGTTAAGAGGATTATGCATGACAGGTTCTTGATGACGAAAATGGGTCTGCTACACTTCTTCCTTGGACTCAAGATCAGTTAGGATGGATCAGGCATCAAACTATATCAGGCCAAGTATTCACGAGATATCCTTGAGAGATTTCACATGACAGACTACAAGTCTGCTCTGACTCCTTTCCTATTAGGATTCAAACTTGAGGATGGTGAGGAAACTCCACTGGTTGAAAGCACACTATATAGACAACTAGTGGAGAGCTTGTTGTATCTCACACACTCCAGAACATACCTCTCCTTTGCAGTTGGCGTAATATCCAGGTTCATGTGGGAGCCGCATGAGCTACATTGGAAGGATGCAAAGAGTATCCTTCAATATGTACAGGGCACCATCACCTTTGGGATTCACTATTCAGTAGACTCTACATTGGACCTCATCAAGTTCACCGATTATGACTAGGATGATGATAACATTGATCGCAAGTCCACATCTAGTTACTCACTCAGTCTTGGTTCCATGCCTAATTTTTTGTCGAGCAAGAAGTAGGATGCTATTACTCTATATTTAGTCAAGGCAGAGTACAAAGGGGTAGTTAACATAACCATTCAGGCTATGTGGCTACAACATTTTCTCACTGAGTTGGGAATTCAGTTTCATCGATCAATCATCATTTGGTGTGACAACCAGAGCACTCTTAAAGTTCTGCAGAGATCCATTTTAGAGACAACGGATGAAGCAAATTGAGACCCACATGAACTACATCTGGGGCTTAGTACATGAGGGGATCATTGACCCACAGTTCTATCCTTTAGCAAAACAGAGTGCAGACATATTCACCAAGACCTTCACTAAGAAGAAGTTTCATTCTTTGTGCAGTCATCTTGGAGTGAAGGACACAATTGCCTAGAAACTATCAGTTCTTCCTTTTACNTGAGGTTTTCCCTCTTTCCTCACTTTATTTTAGTGTATCTTTTGTATTTGGGTACCTAACATGGCCTCCTTGCAGGGACCCATTCTTTATTTTCACCATAGTGATGTTCAGGGGGGGTGTTGGAGTAACTTCACACACACCTAGGTTTTCTTTTTCCTAAGGTTTTTCCTATGTTTATTAGTCATTATTTATTCTCCTATATTTTAGGAATAATATTCCTCTAGGGAGAATATTCTCTTCAATTTTCACTTCAATTTGATCAGTTGAGTGGAGTCTAGATGCTACATTGGGATTATCATTATGAAGCATTGGGATCATCATAAACTAGTGCGCATTGTCCTTGGTATCATCACCAAACTATATCATTACCCATTATTCCCTAATCTCCTCCTCACTTCACTCTATTTCAGTCAGTTAACTGAAGACTGGTAGACTAGTTAACTCAGCTAGCTGGAAATTCACTCTCGTAACTTCCCAAGAGACTAGACTAGGTGGTAGTTTACTCCTGTAACTACTGGCGTGTGTCCAGATCACTCTATACCACCACTATGGTGCATTGGATTCTCCTCCAGTGTGCATTGGTTGAGTTATATAGAGTATATCATGTGTAAATTATCATTCATTTATTTGGTTAATGAGAATTCTTCTATTCTTTCTCGCATGCTTCTTTTTTCTTCTATTTTCTCTGCAACTGTGTATGTCAATTCCCAGCTACATCTATTCTTTGCAGGTTCAACACATTTACAAAATTTTGTAGTTTGCATATTAAGGACTAGTAATATTTTCCAAGGTTTCTACATTTTGAGATAAATTTCCATCCTTAAAATTATCCATGTTCTTCAGTTAAGAAAAATGCAAATATAAAGAAAGATGTACTCACTATGGATTTTCCTATGACTTTGTGGCTTGAATGAATACTACAAAATCTTCTTCCTACCTTTTTTATTCTCTCAAATCACACTCCTTGGATTCTATTCTTAACTATGGAACAAGTACAATACAAAGGAATGAAACCCCTTCTCTTCCTAGCATCTCCGTATTTAACATAGCCTAATAGTCGTATAGGTTTAAAGATTTTGCATATTCAACCCTCAATTAGTGTTAAGGTTTTGGACATTCTAGAACCTTCTTGGAATTCCACATGTGGCTAGCCCCACATGTGTGAGAAATGGGGGATGATGTGGCATCAACTCGTACCATGGTGGTCAACAAGGTAGGTCAATTTGTAGGAGGCATAACTTCTGCATATGAGACCTGATCGAGGTGATTTTTACATGGTTGGAAAGGTATCGATCTGTAGATTAGTGTTAAGGGCATGGGAGTTGTACTCATAAATACTTGACCAAAAAAATGCTATTTTATGCCTCAAAATAGATCTAGAAGGTTTTGAACCCCAAATCTCCAAACTGGGACTTACCACGAAAATGGGCCTTGTAAGCCAATTCCTCCCATTTTTCCACCCAAAAAGTACTAAGATAGATGAAAAATTATATAAATGGACCAATGTGTCTCAAATATATGATTTTTTCATGTTCTACCTTAACTCATATCTTTAGGTGATGGGGATTTTCATGTAGACACTAGTGCATTTGTTAAATGTCTAATACTAATTTCATATGCATGAAAATGAGAAATATTTCATTAAACTAATGTATTTAGGGTTAAACATTTGCGTATTTGGTTAAACGTTCCTTAGTGGTTTGAAGTCAATTTATTCACTCTAAGAATCTCTTTTTTGAACACTAATACTTCTCATAAGAAAAGTGAAATGCTCTTATAATGCAATATGTAAGAGATATTTGTATATGTGCATATATATGCACAATAGTAGAATGCATGTCATAAGAGAAGCGAGAAGCTCCTACCACACATGGTGAGACGGATTTTTATGTTAATAAAATAAACTAAAATTATTTGATTTTTAATATATAATAATAATAATACTAATTTAATTTTAAGGTCATCGTGAAGACACCAAATTGGTGTATGAGACTCCCTTGTTTGTGGGAAATTAAACAAATGAAATTATTATAGTATCATTTTAATTTTATATCTTTTAAGTATATCTCTTTATTAATGAATATGATTATATTGATGATGATTATGATGATTATTAATAATAATAATAATCTATATGAGACCCCCTTGTTTGTGGGACAAGGGATCCCCTCCACCCAATGATTTGACTGGTAAAGTGTATGAAGGTATACGTACCCAACCACCCTTTGATTTGAACTTGTGACCTCTTAGGAGGAAACACATATTCTTAACCATTAGACTCACTATATTTAAATATATTTTAATTTAAGATTTAAATAATAATATTTTTATACATTATACATTCCATATACTTAGTTATTAAAATAATCATTTTTTTATAGGAAAAAATACTTATATTAGAGAATATAATTATTCTGTTACAAGAGTTTGAGAAGTACATATATCTCAAAACATTTTATGCTTCCACACAGTCTATAGATTACAACTTTTCATATCAGTCCTACAGAGCTAGAAAGCTCCATAATATATAATCACCAGAATTAAATATTACATCTTCTTTGAAACAATTCCAAATGAACAGTAACAATTTCCAATCATCTGTATGATTAATCGATGTCTATTCTATCAAAAATATATGCATGTCCTTGAATTCCCATTGCACAATATAATCCATATTCCTCGAGAGATAAATCTTCTTTTGAAAGTAGATCACCTTCCATATTGAAAGCTCTATATATATGTTGAATTTTAAGTTGTGTAAATTTCTTGTTGAGATCTCTTATATTTCTCATCCATGGCTGCAAATGGACCACCTGAATATTATTTTCATTAGTAAACTAGTCAATAATCACTTTTGAATCACCTACCAATTGCAACCTTGTTACCTTTTTATAATGTGCAAAAAATAATATACACCACAATGCTAGTAATTTTTCTTTGGTATTAGTGCCACTTCCATAGTTCATTTTGATTCTAAAAGTACCCAACACTGGACATTTTAATACATCTCCTACTCCACATGTTTGACCCCTTGCTTGTGAAGCACCTTAAAAAAATCCCACAACCAGATCCAAAAGAAGTAAAGGTGGTCTATCAATCCTCTTATCCTTAGTGACATGTCCTATTCTAGTTTCTCCCAGAACCTGTAGAATAATAGTACATACTATGTCCCTATTCAGGGGTCTATCTTCAAAAATAGAAAGATTTTCGTGTTTCCAGATCTCCCAACAGATAAGACATGGAATTTATATTTTTTCTCCCTTCCTTCTTTTCCAATTTAGTAAACAATCACTAAGTTGTCCTCCTTCCCATACATCATCCCACTTTAATAAATTAAGCACTAAATACCAGATATCTTTAGTAAAGGTACATACTACAAATAAGTGATAAGCAGTCTCCTCACAATTCCCACAGAGAATACATCTACAAGGGCCATGATAACCTCTTTTTATTAAATTTTCCCAAGTAAGAATTCTTTGTTCTAACAGTAGCCACATAAATAGTTTTAATTTTAATGGAAACTTCCATTTCAAGAGATCATTATACCAGAAAACAGGTTCAGTCTCTACAACCTCCATCATTTGAACCTCATAGGCTTTCTTTTCACTTACTTGGCCACTTTTGGTATCCTAGGACCACATTAGTAAATATTCTCCTTTGTTCAGTTCAATACCCAAACTGACTAAACCTTTCACATAGTTATTCCATTCATCTTTTAAGTCTCCTTCCATCCTAAATTTTTTTCATTTATCCACCCTGTTTGTCTATAATTTTCCAAATCCATTGTTCCTACTTGTGCCAAAAATTCAAATCCTAGGTCCTTAAGTTTTGAAATAAGATTCCTTGAGAGTTGATAAAAATTGTGTGACCCAACCATGGGATCAAAACCAATTCTGACATCTCTTCCATCACATGGCTTCTATACCAACCACTCATTTAAGATATTTAAAGACAATGTAAGGGCCCTCCAAATATTAGAGCCACCTGACCACTTTTTTCTTCCTTGCCTAAGCCATGCAGCCACAGACTTCTTCCTGAGATATTTTTTTACAATTACCTCATGCCAAAGCCTAGGTACCATGAGGCACCTCCACAATTTTTTCATCAAGTGCTTTTCCAAAAGTGTAGATGTTTTTTATACCCCAGCCCCCCATCCTTTTAGGTTTAGCTATCTTATCCCATCTTATCAAGTGTATGACTTCTTTTTCCTTTTTGTCAGTCCACATAAAACTGAACATTCTCCTTCTGATAATATTGAGTATACTTTTCAGAATGTTGTCCAGAGAGAGCCAATATACAAGTATACTTTCAAGTGCAACTTTAACCAGTGTCACTCTTCCCCCTAAGCTTAACCATCTTAGGCTCCAATTAGAAATCATTTTCTCAAAATTTCTCACCAACCAATACCAATCAACCTTATTATAACAGTTGGGCTTAAGAAAACAACCAAGATACTTAAACCCTTCATCTATAGATTTAACATCATAAGGCATAAACTCCTTCAATAAAGTTGTATCTTATGCTGACCAACCAGCTTTAAGAAACATTGATTTGTGTGGACCAAAAGCCATTCCAGTGGCTTTACTGAAAAATTCTAATAGGTCCTTATATAAAATCCACTCATCAAGAAATCCATTTCCAAACATAATAATATCATCAACAAACATCAAGTGAGTAATATATAACCCTCTAGCCATCAAAATCCCTTCTAATTTCTTATCTCTAACGTGTTCCTTTATATCTCTTCTTAAGCCTTTCAACACAAGAAGAAAGAGAAAAGGGGATAATGGGAACCCTTGTCTTAGTCCCCTTGAAATTTTAAAGAAATATGTAGGCTTGCCATTAATTAAAAAAACAAAGTTTGCATAGGTTACACACCCCTGATCCAATCAGTTGCTTCTAGGCTCATTCCCACTTGTAACAACACCAATCTTAGGAAACCCCAGTCAACATTGTCATATGCCTTTATCATATCTAGTTTAAGTACCTTAGCATTGATATTTTTAACCTTAATACTGTGTAAATATTCCTGAACAATACCAATATCATCGGTGATTTGCATGCCCTCTAGAAAACAAAATTGTTCCTTTGATATACCAAAGGACAGTGAAGATTTAATTATGTTGGCAATAATTTTAGTAATGATTTTATATAACAGGTTGTAGAGAGATATGGGTCTATAATCACCAAACTTTCTTGGGTTCTCACTCTTTGGAGTCAGAGAAAGGAAAGTTGCATTCAATGCACCAGTAACCCTACCTTTCTTTATTGATTCTTCAACCATATCCACTAATTCATCACCGATAATGTAAAAACAAAACAGAAAAAACTCTATCGTCCAACCATCTAGCCCAAGAATTTTTGAATTTTTAAATCCTTTTAGAATTTATAAGACTTTTGTTGTAGTTACGGGATAGGTTAGTCTTTGAATAACTTCATCTATGAACATCCTAGGATAATTCCTTAATATAACAAGATTAGGGTGGGCGAAGAAAATATTCTGGAAAAATCCAACTGCTTCCTTTTGTAAATATTTAGTTCTAGTTATCATTGTCCCATCCTCCTTGGACAACTCTCAAATAGTATTGATTTGTTTCCTAGAGTTCGCATAAGTATGGAAAAATTTAGTATTTCTATCACCTGATGCTAGTCAGTTCAAAAGACTCTTTTGTCTCCAGGTTTCCTCTTCTTGTCTCAAAAGTAGCAATTTTGTTTTCTCTTTTACCGCAATCATCTATTTTTCTATCCCGTTCTCAAATCCACCTGAGGATGATTTGAGTAACATATATCTAATTCTTCCTCTAGTTTAACCAAATCCTCCTTTTCTTTTATCTTTTTATTTTTTTCCTAGTTAATCATCAAAGCCTTGAGTAGCTTTAGATTCTTTACCATTGACTCCATAGGATTTAAGGACTCTGATCCCAACAGTCCTGCCCAGTTGGATCTGACTAAATTTACAATTTTGGCTCATCCAACCAAATAGAATTAAACTTGAAGGGGAAGATGACCTCTCTAATATATTTTTCCAAGTGTAGGATAACTAGCATATGATAAAAAATGTTTTGATTACACACTACAAATCTGTATCTATAACCTGTAGTTGCAAGTTCCTCAGAAATGAGAAATTGATACAACCTCTTGGCAATATATGTTGATTAAGGTTGGTTTTCATTGATGTCAACCCTTGAAGAAAGACCCATAGCACAAAGTTTTGGGCAATGGACCCAATATTGTTTGATGTAAATATGACTCATTATTGTTTTGTCATTTTTGATAAGAAGTAAATATGGATGAACTCCAAAGTGGTCCCCTTATGGTGAAAGCCCTCATGGGAAGAGGCTTTCTGGAGTAAGAGAACCCATGCATAATTGTGGAATAATGAGATGACGGAAAGTTAATTTGTTAGGGAAACTATCCTATATGGTTATTTTTTGTCATGTCATTTATGGTGGTATGTGGAACATCACATAATTCCTCACGGTTAGAGAGTTATGGCCATGAGAAGTTGAAGACCCCAGGTTTGGTTAATGGACCCAAGTTTGTTTGATGGGTAATGGTATGAGTTATGATATATTTTCAGAAAATAATATTCTATATGGATAGTACATGTCATTCCATTTCTGGTGGTATGTAGAACGTCACATAACGCCTCACGGTTTGAGAGTTATGGCCTTATGAAGTTGGAGGACTCTCATATGTCATCTAGAAGCCCCAAAAGGTCAAAGTAATCAAAGTGGTTTAAGAGATTTTAAAAGGTAAATAAAAAAGTGAAGTGATGAGTGTATTATAATTCAAAGTGAATACAAAATAAATTATTTCAATAATAAATTTAATGGAGAAATTAGAAGTGGACCCAACCCTAAAATAAGGAAAGTGGGCCAAGTGACCTAGAAGATGTTTTTAAGGAAGCTACTTGGAGAGTATAAATAAGAGGCAAGGCTCTCTCATTTGAATCACACCTGAGCATATTGAATGTCTGTATGTGTTTGAGGTAACCAAGGATATCTAAACTGGAATTCTGAGTGAAGGTGAAGAAAATAAGGCCGAAATGCAAGGAAGGATAAATTATTTTGATGGTGCCTTCTAAGGTATGTTATTTACAGGTCATCTCACCATTTCCGCTATAACTTTTTTTATATACTGATTAAGACCATGACATTTCTATGCAAGTGAGAAAAAATATCCAAGTATATGTGGTAAAAAATTCAGCTTGTGGGTCGTTGTATTTTTGGAGTTACACTCCGTGGAAAATAGGGTTTGTGGTCAGTCCTGAAACTAGTCAAAATCAAGTGTTTCGGGTAAAAATGTCATACCTTCTTCATAACATATCCAAATTTAGTGAGACTAAATTTTTTGGTTAGGGTACAGTCTTTATTATTCTATGTGAAATTTTCAGATCAATTCATTAAATATTTTGTGTGGGGCACGCTCTACAAGGTCGCTCTCTAGAATAAGCCAAAATTTAGTAAGGTATGCCATTTTTGCTATAACTCCTTTTCTGAAAGGTTCCAAGTAGTGACACTTGGAGCAATTGAATAAAACAAACTAAAGAACATTGTGTATCAGTTTCACATATTTATACATTACAAGTTCAAAGTTATGATTACTTCAAGTCAGGGTTGTTGACTAATCCAAAACTAGGCATCTGAGACTAAAGAAAAGTTTGATGAAAATGCTAGTCTCTTGTTTTTAAAGTTAAGGAAAGTTTGCAGGAATGTGATCATATACACCAGGTCTGTTATAGAGCTACAAATCAAATTTTGATGATGAAATTGATGAGGGCGTTTAGTTGTGGTACATGTTGAGTACATGGTTGAGACAAGTAGTTGATGAGTTGGCGCACATACATGAGGCATATAGTTGATGATGTAGGTACATATTGATGATTCATATTTGATGAGTAGTTGACTCATGATTGGTACATACTTGGTACATGGTTGGATGCACTTTTTTATGGTACAGGTTGATTACAGGTTGGTGCATGGTTGATGCACTTGTTTATGGTACAGGTTGATTACAGGTTGAGGTACAGGTGGATGCATGCTTGATGCATGGTTCAGATTTATTGGTACAGGTTTACAATAGTATATCTCAGAGTGATAGTGTGACAGTGGTTCCATCATTCTACTTCTACTTCAGGGTGGAAGGACGGGGCAAGGACAGGTGGTTGTAGCCACCTTCTGGTTGTAGCCGGAGAATATTAGGGGTTGTAGCCTCCTTCTAGTTGTAGCCAGAGAATTGGGGAGTTGGAGCTTCCCTCAAGTTGTAGCTTGAGAAACTAGGGGGTTGGAGCCTCCTTCCAGTTGTAGCTAGAAAACAAAGGAAGTTGGTGCTTCCAATGAATGTAATTTTTCAAGACATATAAGAAAAAGCATTCTATGGTTTTCTCTTGATTTGGGTTTCCACGTAAAACACTGGTGTACTGTGTATGTGTGTGATTGTTTATTTCTTACTTCTCATTATTGGATAATAATTCTACATTGATATAACATTTGAAGAAAAAATATTATAATTACGCTATTACTGATTCACCCCCCCTCTCAGTAATCCAACAATTGGTGTCAGAGAAGGTTCCTTCAGAAATCAATTTAACCATTGAAAGGTAGATCATGGAGACTACCAACTCATATAAAAATGAAATACCATAGTTTGATGGACAAAAGTATGCTTTTTGGAGCATAAGGATGAACACATATATACAGGCACAGGGATTTCAATTTTGGAAATCAATTGTAGATGGATACACAGCACCGACAATTCCACCAACAAATGACAAAAAAGTGAAACTCGGTGAGAATAATTCCAAATCCATAAATGCACTTTTGAATGGTCTCAGTGATACGGTATTCACCGAAGTTGCACATTGTAAATCTGCTAAAGAGATTTGGGACAATCTTCAAAATATTTATGAAGGAGATTCAAAAGTCAAAGTAGTAAAGCTTCAAACTTACAGAGGTCAGTTTCAACGACTAAAAATGAAGGAAAATGAATTTATCATAGCCTACTTCTTACGAGTCGATGAAACAGTGAATGCAATCATAGGACTGGGAGAAGAAATCAAAGAATCTATAATTGTTCAAAAGGTACTAAGATCTCTTCCTATGAGATTCAACCCTAAGATATCAGCACTAGAATAAAGATCAGATCTAAAATCAATAATCATGGATGAACTGCATGGAATCTTCACAACATATGAGATGAGAACTAAACAAGAAAATCTAGATGTAAAAGAAGCAACCTTCAAAGCATCCAAAAGATCAAAGAAAAACAAAAAGGAACAAGAAGAATATAGAAGTAGCAGTGATGTCTTGGAAGATGATGAAGAAGTGGCCAACTTCGTCAAAAGACTGAACAAGGGAACCAATGGTAGGTACAGAGGCAATATTCCTTTAATTTGTTTTAATTGTGATGGTATTGGTCATTTTGCTAACAAATGTCCTCATAAGAAAAAGAGAAATGATGAAGGTTACTCAAAAAGTAGACAAACATATAAAGGTAAAAGAACTAAAACGAAAGTTTTCAAGAAAAACTTTTGCACCAAAGAAGACATCTCATCATCATATGAAGATGAAGTCAGTGACAGTGAAACATGGAGAGTTCTATTCATGGCAGTAGAAGACTCTGATAAAGAAGACTCCGAAGAAGAATATGAAGAAGCATATGAAGAAGAAATTGAAGAGGCAGAAGTTGACTTCCGATAAGAATTAATGAGTGCCATAGAAGTTATCAGAAGAGAAAAGAACAAAAAAAAGAAACTACAAGCAGAACTAGATAAGAAAAAAGACACTCAAGAACTAGAACAAATGATCACAAAATTGAAGGTTCAAATAGAAGAAGATAAAAGAATTGAAGAAGCACTCAAAGAACAACTAGAAGTAAAGGACAGGATCATTAGAAACCTGGAAGTAGAGATTTTCACACTAAGAAAGGATATTCAAAAGAAAAATATGCAGAATAGCTCAAAAGTTCTGGATGACATTATCAACAGTCAAAAATCTTATCTTGACAAGTTCGGACTTGGATACAATCAGACAGAAAAGGGATCAAGCTCAAAAACA
>ML808243.1:42153-52560 GCA_009831015.1 Picea engelmannii
GGTAGAGGCAATTCAGGCCCTGTCACTTCCCAGGTCTAAAAAGGAGGTCCAAGCATTTTTGGGAAGGATTAATTTCCTGAGGAGGTTTGTCTCAAATTTTGCTGAATTGGTGAAACATATCACAGCCATGCTCAGGAAGGGCCTTGAAATAAAATGGACTGCTGAAGCCAGGAAGTCTTTTGACCAAATAAAGAAAGCACTAACTGAGTCTCCTGTGCTGATTAGTCCAAATTATTCTAAAGATTTTGTGATATTTTCTTTTGCTTCCTTTGACACAGTATCAGTGGTTCTGTTGCAAAAGAATGATCAAGGGCAAGAGCAGCCTATTGCCTTCTTTAGCAAGGCGCTGAGAGATGCAGAGCTCTGATATGAGATCATGGAGAAGCAGGCTTAATCCTTGGTGAAAGCTCTCAAAGCTTTCAGGGTCTATGTCTTACACTCAAAGATCATTGCATATGTTCCTTCAACCTCTGTGAAGGACATTCTTATACAGCCTAACATAGATGGAAGAAGAGGTAAATGGATCGCCAAGATCCTAGAATTTGACCTGGAAATCAAGCCCACCAAGCTAATAAAAGGGCAGGGTTTGGCCAAGCTCCTGGCCGAATCCAATTATAAAGCATTGGAAATCAATTTTATCAATGAACAAGATGAATCATCCAACAGGGGTTCCCAAAGCAATGTGCCACTATCAGCATGCCCCTGGTACAAAGATATCTTGTATTTCCTGCAGGAGTTGAGACCACCTGATGGGATGGAGAAAAGTAAATCCAGAGCTTTAAAGCTCAAAGTTGTCAGGTATTGTCTTATTGGCCAAGCGTTGTATTGGAAAGACCCCCGAGGGGTATTACTGATGTGTCTGGACCCACACCAGGCCCAGAAGGTTATGAATGATTTCCATAGCGGTCTCTGTGGAGGCCATTATTTTTGGAAGACCATAGCTCACAAGATCCTCCGAGATGGGTACTACTGGCCCACCTTATTTCCTGATGTCTGCAAGGAAATTAGAGCCTTCATCAAATGTCAGAAGTTCTCAGGGAAACAACAGCTCAAATCCCTGCCATTGAAACCTGTGGTGGTCTCAGCGCCCTTTCAGCAGTGGGGATTGGACTTTATCGGGGAAATTCATCCTCCCTCAAGTGGTTAGCACCGATGGATTTTGACAGCAACTGACTACTTTACTAAATGGATAGAAGTTGTCCCAACCAGAAGCACTTCCCATAAAGTAATCATTAGCTTCCTGGAAGACATCATAGCTAGGTTTGGCTGCCCTAGAAAAATTGTCACTGACAATGCTTCCCCATTTTGGTCTGAGCCTCTGATCAAATTTTGTAAACAATTTGGGATTTCACTGATCCACTCCACTCCTTACTATCCTCAGGGAAACGGACTGGCAGATTCCTCTAATAAAAGCCTGATTAAGCTTATCAAAAAGCTATTAGAGGATAATAGAAGGGCCTGGGACTCAAAGCTCAAATTCGCACTATGGGTCGACCGAGTGACAACAAAGAGATCCCTGGGTCTCTCACCCTTCCAGCTTGTTTATGGGATTGAGGCCGTCTTCCCTACTCAGCTTTCCTTGCCTGTGGCAAAACTCCTCCAAGACTATGAGGGGGAACCTAACCATGTGCTCATAAGAATTCATCAGACGGTGGAGGTGCAGCAGATCAAAGAGCAGGTCTTGGACAGAGCTTACAATCGTCAGTAGAAGATCAAGCAAGCTTTTGACAGGAAAATCAAAAAGAAAGAGTTCGAGCAGGGTGATTTGGTGCTCAAATGGGATGCACCCAGGCAGGGAAAGGGAAAACACAGTAAATTTGATGCCCTCTGCTTCGGGCCTTTTAAGGTCCTTGAATATTTTTCCAACAACACCTACAAGTTGCAGGATCTAGAAGGCAACGAAGTTTTTAATGGCCCAGTCAATGGGCATTTCTGAAAGAAATGTTTTCTTTGAGCCGCAGTCGGCTCGTTTTGTTTTTGTAAATATTGTTTTTTTTTTACTTTTCAGACTAATAAATGACTCCATAGCCCAACAGCAAAGGCACTAAGTCTGTAGAAGAGTTCTTAGAGAATCACAGGGACGACTCTATTCCCCCATGGAGCCAAATGTTAGCGATATTTCTTGTTAAGAGGGTTGGAGTGCGAAAGGATGGGTTAAAACCCATTTGTCCTAAGTTTTGGACAATAATGCGCCCATGATAAACAACACGCAAGTTCGAGCGGTCCAGATTCACGTGCCCGGATCAACGACGTGCGTTGGATTCCGGACCCCCCTTGCCCTTCTACCTTTAAGCGAGGAGGGGGGGGGGGTCCGGAATCGCAGGTGCAACTCTCCAACGGTTCAGATTAGCGCGCCCAGATCAACGGCGATGAAGACCATTCCGGACCCCCTCGCCTTCCTACCTTTAAGCAGAGGGGGGGGTTCGGAATCCCATATGCAGCTTTCCGATGGCCACGATCGAGGCGCCCAGATCAACAGCGCTCATGCAGCCCCGCCCTTCTCAACTGCCCGGTGCTTAACCAGTGTGGGCCCTCCTCCCATCATTTCATCTTCCCTTCCGCCTTTCCCCTACTGTCGTGTGTCATCCATTCACCTCCTATTCTCTGGTCCATGTGGTCTTACCTTCTTCTCACCACCCACTCGTCCCTTGCCGCATGTACCTCTCCTGTCCATGTCAGTTCCTCGCCCGTAGGTGAATTCATTTCTCCCATCTTCCTCCCTTTCGCCTAATGTCTTCCACCGTCAATCGTCCTTTGTCAGCCTTCTCTCATCTTGTCACGTCTTCCACGCCCTTATAGACCGGCACCACCATCCTCATGCACCGTGTCGTCCGCGCTAGCCTCCATGCCCATTCCTCAAGCTATTCAGTTGTTCCAGTTGGCAGCACGAGAAGTCTTCCCCATCCCGAGAAGCTGAGTTGGTTGAGCCATTCTCAATCCCAAGAAACCGTTATTGGAGCAGTTGGTGGTGGTTAGATATTGCCTCTGCCTTAATGGGAGAGCACGACCATGAATTTAAGGCACGTCGATTCGCCGTTGGAACTGTAAAACAATTAAGATTGCATCTGACATAAGTTGCACTATCTTTCAGATGTTGACTGTAAGAAGCCATGCAGACGCAAAGCCTTCAATGCATTTTCTTGGTTCCGCTGCTATTGTTGTCTTGAGTATATGAAGGAATTTTTTCCATTTTGGTATCTATCGATGGTAGAGCTAAGCTCCCGAATGTAAAGTTTCAGCGATACTCTGGTTTCCTGGTTATGCCTCTGTGTTTGAGACTTCTTGGTTTATAACGAATAGTTCTCCTTTTTCCATCTTTGTTTCATCTCATGCCGGAGTGTTCACAGTCGAATGATTCACGTGGATTGCTGAATTTGTGTTGTGATAAAGGATTTGTCGTGACATTTATGTATTCTCTGGTTCTCTGCATTCGGATATAAAGTGACTTTGTGTTTGAATGCCTTCTCCTCCTGTCTGTTATGAACATGATGTTTATCATAGACCATTGCACCCTTCTTTCATAAGTCTTCCACCTACTCACCCTTTTACTACGACTCACTATTTGGAGTTTATCAAGACCTCACTCTTTCATGCATGCCTAGTCTGGTTTCTGAGTTGACGCAATGATGTTCTGAGTTTTCCTCCATTCGATCACCCCTCAAAAAAATTGTGACATTAAACTGATGGGCGTTGGGCTCTGCTCCTGCAAGCAATCCAGGAGTGACTTTCGTCGCCAACACCACCGAAAGCGCCTGTTTCGGTGGTTAATGAGCACAGTGGGGCTCGCCTAAACCACCGAATGTTTCACTTTGAAGACCTTTCAAAATTGCAAAAATGGCTCTTCTGAAACTTCTTTTAACACTCATGCTTTCTTAGATACTGTAGTCTTTATTCGAGCAGACCTTCGAATCTTTGTTGACTATGCAGGAGAATCTGTTACATCTATTATGGTTGTGGCCAGATTAGCCAAAGTGTCTAACCCAGTTTGTTCCTCCTCTAGAGATTCCAACTTCTTTAGCCTAAGCCTCAGAGCCCTGAGTTGCCTATATAATTTCATATTCTCCCTTATCAACTCTTTGTTTCTCCCTTTGATTGAATTGTGTTTTTCTTTGAGAGTTTCATTCTCTTTGAATAGTTCAACAACCTTCTCTGTTAGATCTGTGTTTGCCTTTTTTATTACTCTCTCAAGTACTTCCATTTCATAAATTTCTCGCAAAAGCTTATTAATTTTCCTAGTCTTACCTTTCTGAGGCTTGCTAGATGAAGCTTTTTCTTTCGGTTGCCTATGTGTTTCTGAAGGCTTTGATGGAGGTGTGTTTATCTTTAGTTTGGCATCATGTTTGGTCTGCAAGGTATCCTGTGCCTTTTTTGTCTCTTGCTCTGAATCGGATTCACTGTATGGCAGATTGAGAGGGTTTTTTCCCAAGACAGGGTTTCTATCCTCAAACTTTAATTTCTTCCTGATTTCTCCCTGATTGTTGGATGATGTTTTTACAGAATCCCTGGGCATTGAAATCCCTTTTCTCCTCCTACGACTACTCTTGGGAGTAGAATCATTTCTTCTTCTAGATTTCTTTGCTTTTATCTCTAGAGGTCTTTCGGTCTCAAACTCATTCCAGAACAGGAAGAAACTCCATTCTATTTGCTTCCTGTACAGAGCCTCTTTGACAAGGAGGGTAATCAACCCCTGATGAGATATTCTACTTGCAACTTTAGTGGGCTGAGCCTTTACCTGTTTTGCCATTTTAATCGGGGTCTTATGAAAGAAATAGGGTATGTTTAAGTGTTCCCTGCCTGTGAAGTGATTTAACAATTTTAAATGATAGTACATCACTCTGTTATAACGTCCTTCACAGGTAATGTATACCAGAATCGCCTTCAGAAGGGTCTGCCATTTTAGCTCCAGGTAGGACATGGGAATGTCTTTTTTCCATGTCAGAGTTTTACGGACTGGCAACAGATAGGACCAGAACTCAACATTTGAAGGTGAAGAAGTTTTGAACCAACAAACCCCTGTCCTAGGCAACCCTGTGTATTCGACGATAGATGCTTCATCTATAAAGAACTCCTCCTTGCCTATTCTAGCAACCCTTCCATCGTATGAGAGGGAAAATGCTTCATCAACTTGTTGGTGGAAGACTGTCAATTTCTCGCAATATGAGAAAACTCCAACCTGTTTAAAACATTCTGCAACCTCTGGATGCTCCTCAAAATACCACATGCCATCTACTTCGGATCTTAATGCAGGAGTGACTTTTGACATGACTGAATGTAATCTGTATCTGAAACTGTAGGCAACAGGGTGTTTGGGAAGCAGCGGTTCTAGAAACTAGGGATATAGTCGATGTAATTTATGAACAACTACGAAATAGTTTGACAGGGCATAGGATTTATAAATGCGCTAGAATATCGACCCACGTTTAAATGACAGTCTGATAGGGAAAGCCGAAACTTCAACTTTTCGGGAGCAAATGTATTTATGAAATTTTGACAGGAAAAACTTACAGACTTACCTGATAACCCAATCCGATTTCCTTGACTCGAAATGCTGGTTGAACTCAGAGACACCATGCCAATCGCCCGAGAAAGAGGGACCAAGATTTGAAAATCATGATTTGCTGGAAAAAATTGTGTGTTGATAGTTATCTTCAGCGATTTTCGGGCTCCATTATAACACTTTGAGTTTTAAAATGAATGAATGACCTGTTCATAATGATGAATGTATCTGCCACTGGAAAGGAGGGAAGCTCCGTGCAACCGTATCTGTCTATCACCGCTCAGCGCAGATTTGAAAATGATTATTGCAGTGGATAATACTCAGGTGTTTAGAACCTTTCGGTTGAACCCCACGAACAAGCATAACCTCCCACAACACGAGCTTTCGGCGGTTTGAACTTCTCATCATTGCAACGAATTTTGACATCTGGCTCGTGCGAAAGCACGAGCCTTCTTTTTGCCCGTTCAAACCTTTTCGGTGGTTTCTTGCCTTTCGAATCGACCACTTATCTGATGAAACCTGTTGTTTTTCCAATTTCTTGACCGAACCAAAACCAAGAATTTTCTTCAATTATAAAAAACACAAAAGTAGCTTAAGTATGCGACCAATAGCCAGGATATCCTCTACAAAGTTCAACCGAAAGAACAGTTTCACTTTGGGAGTTAACAATTGGCTCCAACTGGGATGGGCATCTCCCTATGAGGTGACCAAGAACCTAGCTAGACTCAGTAGCCTTATTACAATCTGAAAAATAGTTGCTAGTACCATTGGGCATGGAGTTATTAGAATACCAAAAATAAAGAAAACAAAACTGAAACAAAGAATATGTACAAGAAGAACCTGACTTCAAAGAAGCCTTATGAGAAATAGATCTTCAGGAAGCGCCCATTGAAAGGGCCTCCTGAAACTGGCTCACCTGAAAGAGTTTGAAGAACGAAGGTGTTGTTTTGCTGCACCTCTGCTATGACAAAAGGACCTGTCCAAAGAGCATCAAATTTTCCATGCTTCCCTTTCTCCTGCCTTGCTGCATCCCACTTTAAGACCATATCTCCTGTTTTGAAAACATCTGATTTGAATTTCTTGTCGAAATTTCGCTTGATCATTTCCTGATGCAATTCAGTTTTTTCTAAGAGTTGCTCTCTATCTTGTTGCAGTTGTACCAACTCATGAATCCTCCTAGTCAGATCACTTGGTTCTTCATCAGTTTCTTGTAAGAATTTTGCGACTGGTAATGCAAGCTGAACATGAAATATGGCCTCAGTACCATATACCAGCTTGAAAGGAGATGTACCAATTGATTTTTTGCATGTTACCCTGTCAACCCACAATGAAAACCTTAATTTGGAATCCCAACCTCTGGCATTTTTCTCAAGCAGCTTCTTTACGATTCTGACTAAACTCTTGTTTGATGACTCAGCTAGACCATTGCCTTGCGGATAATAGGCTATGGAATGTACCAGCTGAATTCCCAGCTCTTCACACAATTTCACCAAGTGTTTATCTTTTAATGCAGCAGCGTTATCAGCGACCAATCTTTTGGGACAGCCAAATCTGGCGAATATATTCTCCTCCAGAAAGTTTATGATGACAGTGTGATTGGCGTTCCGGGTGGGAATAGCCTCAATCCACTTTGTAAAGTAATCGGTGGCAACCATAATCCACCGATGTTGTCCACTAGAAGGGGGATGGATCTCACCTATGAAGTCCAAGCCCCACTACTGGAAAGGTCCTGTGACAACTATAGATTTGAGAGGAAGGGACTTTAGTTGTTTTTTACCTTCAAATCTCTGACATTTGTCACATGTTTTAACAAATTCATACACATCTGAAAACAAAGATGGCCAATAGTAACCTGATCTTAAGATTTTATGTGTTGTGGTTTTCCAATAGTGATGTCCTCTGCACTCACTATTGTGAAGTTCACACATGACCTTGGCTGCCTCCTCTTGATTCACACATCTCAACAACAAACTGATAGGATTTTTCCAAAACAACAAATTATCATTGATGCAGAAATTTACAGCCCTGAGTTTTAAAGCCCTTCTTTGAGTCTTTGTCAGATCTGATGGGACTGATAAATTCTGAAAAAACTGAATGATATGGTTGTACCATTTGCAATCTGCTAAATGAGCTGAAACCTGCATTCCCTTACCTTCATTGTTTTCAGCAGATGGAACATTTTCTGCTTCAATAGTCATCAGATTTATGTCAAGCAGCTTGCAATTCTCTTCTGCCAAGAGTTTGGCAAGACCCTGACCTTTAATAAGCTTTGCTGGTTTAATTTCGACATCGAACTCAATCAGCCTGGCTATCCACTTACTTATTTTTCCATCGATGTCAGGTTGGACAAGAACATCTTTGACTGAACTGGAAGGAACAAAAGCAATTACCTTTGCCTGAAGAATGTAGACCCTGAAAGCCTTCAGTGACTTGACAAGTGCATAGGCCTGTTTTTCCAGCAACTCATACTTTACCTCTGCATCCCTCAAGACCTTGCTAAAGAAAGCAACCAGCTATTCCTGGTCATCAACATTCTTCTGCAAAAGTACTGCAGCGATCGTGTCATTGGAAGCAAATGAAAAGATGTAAAATACCTTGGAAAAATCTGGGCTGATCAATACAGGAGATGTCGTGATGGCTTCTTTGATGTCATTGAATGATTGTCTGGCTGCTTCAGTCCACTTTATCTTAGAGTATTTCCTCAACATAGCAGTGATATGCTCGGTGAGTTCGGCAAAGTTCACTATGAATCTTCTGACAAAATTAATAGTCCCAAGAAAAGACTGAATGTCTTTCTTTGATCGACGAAGAGATAAAAATTTTATTGCTTCTACCCTCTTTGGATCAATCTTAACCCCATCAGCTGAAAAAATATTCCCAAGTAGTTTTCCCTCCTTAAGTGCAAAATTAGACTTTCTAGGATTAAGAGAGATGCCATACCTTCGACATTTCAGAAATGTCCTCCACAAGTGTTGCAGATGAAGTTCGTGGCTACTTGAAAAAACGGTGATATCGTCAAGATAAATGAGGACAAATTTATCTTTCTCGCCAATGAAAGTAATGTCCATTTCCCTTTGGAATGTTACCCCCGCGTTCATTAACCCAAAGGGCATCTTCTCGTACATAAACGTTCCCCATGGGGTGGTAAAGGCAGTTTTTTCTTTGTCTTCCGGATGGACAGCAATTTGATTGTATCCGGAAAACCCATCAATAAAGGACATTACCTTCGATCATGATACCTTCTGCAACATATGCTCCATCTTAGGCAGAGGGTAATTGTCTTTTCTGGAGCATTTGTTCAAATTTCTGAAGTCAACGCAGAGTCTGATTTCTCTGTTCTTCTTCCTGACCGGCACAAGATTAGCAATCCACTCTGAATACCTGAGAGGGATGATCATGTGAGCGTCCAACAGTTTCTTGATTTCTTTCTCCATTGTGGGCAGCAGCAAAGGATTGAATGATCTCAGCTTCTGTCTGAATGGTTTGGTATCTTTATTGAATGGAATCTTATGTTGAATCACTTATGTATCAAAAGTCTTCAAATCATCATATTGCCAGGCAAAAATGTCTGCAAATTCCTTCAGCAGTTCTCCATAATCAACCTTTTGTTTCTCAGTCAAATATGAGGCCAAGTTGACATGTTTGGGATCTTGCTCACTGGCCACATTGTACTGGAAAACATCTGACTCTTTTTCTACACTTTGCAATTTGACAGCCACGTCGTTGTTATCGAACAACCTTTCCAAAGGGACCAAGCCTTTAGGAATTCTGTTGGTGGACAACTGAACTATCTCATGAGCTGCAATTTTGTCCTTGAGCTTTGGATGCTCAATTTCATCGTCATGTTCGTTCTCCTGATCAATCTGCAGATCTGAAAACTCATCTATCACTGCAAGGAATTGAGTGAGTTCAGCATCGTCCTCAAAAAATTTCCAAAATTTCACATTGTCAGGAAGAGAAGGCCTATGTCTAACTTGAATTTCATAAGACAATTTGTGAGGCAAAGGGGGAATGAATGCACATGATGATACAGCCAGTGAATCATCCAATTTGTTCATGGCTCTAGGTACAAAAGTAAATTTGAAATCTGCAAAAATTTTAATTGCCTCCAACACTTCATCCCTGTATGCCTTCAGCCTTACATGCTTGGCTTGAAAAGACTTATTCACTTGCTGAATGATCAAACTTGTGTCACCAAACACCTACAATTTTTTAATGCCCTTTTCCTTTGCTACGTTCAACCCTAAAAGTAATGCTTCATACTCAGCGATATTATTTGTCACCTTAAAATCAAGTTTGAAGGATAGGTAAGAAGTTTTCTTTGAGGGAGAAATGAATACCACTCCTGCTCCAGCTGACTCTTTGGTGCAAGCACCATCAAAAAACATGGTCCAGAGATCATCCTCTGCTATCTCTGTGGGCTGAACTGTGATCTGATTTGATGGCTTTCTGAACAGCAATGTATCAGACAGTGAATCATCAAATTGCAAGATACAAGAACCCATATCCGTGTCCACTGCATAGATAGGATGATTGGATGGATTCTTCTCATCACTGATCACATATGCCAGCTGTGATTCTCTGTAAAGTCTTCTATTTACTCCTCCGAAAATAGGGATAGTAGCATAGGAGAGATCCATTTGGAGAGTGCCACCCAATATCTTCATCCATGACCTTGATAGAAGACATCCAAATTTTGGAGGTATGTCAGCCACCACTATGTCCATCACCATCGTCTTCATTGATGCTTGGGTCAAGGTTACAGCTAGGTCCTTGATCATCCCAAGGCATTTGACTTTCCGAGAGTCAAAGGAGAAAAGGTCATGATAAGACTTGGTGATCTCCAACCCAAGCTCATCCATGACAGCTTTGGGCATCAAGTTGTGTGAAGCACCGGAGTCCAATAAACA